>JAOBAT010123497.1:0-13181 GCA_026413305.1 Hydrozoanthus tunicans
GAGCTTGTTTATTTCATCCCCCTGGCTCGTGATCATCTTATGGTGTGGGCGGAGAGGTTTATTGTTGTCTCAGATCGAAGTTTCCTTTATATTTCCTTTTGGTTCTGCTTGTCCGCTGTAATAAACCTCTCCTTATGGCCAAACAACATGTTGTTGTGTGTTGTGTTATTTAGCGCTTCTAGGCGTTCATGGGAATTAACAGCACATCTCTTAAAGTTTTAAGTCCTTTGACAAGCTTTTCTTTAATGGAATGAAAGTCAAATGAGAATTGTAGGTGTGTGCTAAGACAGATTGACACTTGCATCTGTGAACCCTTTTGACTGAGGGTCAAATGAGGATTGTAGGTGTGTGCTAAGACAGATTGACACTTGCATCTGTGAACCCTTTTGACTGAGGGTCAAATGAGGATTGGAGGTGTGTGCTAAGACAGATTGACATGTGGTTTTGTTTCTGTGATTCCTTTGGGCCGTTGAAATGTGAATGAAACTCATGTATCTCTACAACTCATGATGTAAGTTTGGTACCTTTTATTTGTTTTGTTTTGTTTAAAAGATGTATTTTAAAAGTCCTGGATGATTATCGTTCTTTGCCTGTTAAGTTGGTAAGAAAGTGCACTTTGTTTGTATTTTCAAGCAAGGTTAGGATTGTGATATAGATTCAAAAGATGCAATACAGCAAGAAAAGATGAAACCATAAAGCTAAGCAACAATTAGGTTTAGATTATGTTGTTGGTAATGATTTACAATGCTTTAATCTTTTTTCTGTGTATGAACAGGCAGACCAAATTGTGGTTAGGACTGTCAGTTCTCTGAACCAGAGAGGAATAATGAGAAAAGTATTTGAAACTGCCCTGGATCTCTTCTACATTAAGAGAGTCCCAGGTAAAAACATATTATATTATGTAGGAAATTATTAATAATTGTTGCTAGTCTTAATTTAAAATTGACAAGGTGTCAGCAGTAAAATAAATTCACCCAACTAGAACTTATAATTTTTCTGTTACAGCTTTAGGAGAATTTTACTTTTCATCTTAAATTCTTTCTTCATCTATTGCCAAAAAAAGCTATTTTGTATGAGTTATATAAGGAGAAGTTAGATGTTGATAACTGGGTGGCGCTGAAAGGGTTGAGTTATGTAAGGAAAAGTTAGATGTTGATAACTGGCTGGGGCTGAAAGGGTTAGCATGAACATTAAGACCATGTGAATGTATGCTGTGACCTCTACCATCAGAAAGGTATTATGAACTCCTTTAAAGTACTCAAAAGTATCAAGTTGTATTGGTAAAGTGTTGATTGTGACAGAATCTTCAGACTCAGTGTGTTGTCTATGTTTCTTGCTTTTCTTATGCTTCTTTGCACTATTGCTATGGCTTGTGCTGGATTCCGAAAATAGGTCAGCTTCTAATGACTTTCTTTTGCTTGTTTTGTCTTTGTTGAAATCAGAAGGAAGACGTTCTTCACCTCTATTTCATTTTTTCTAGCTCGATACATTCTTGTCAGTCTTTCATTAGATTTTTTTTTTCGAATTATTTTCAGGCTTATTTTGTGTAGAAGTGATTTCACAAATTTGAATTTTCCAGAAATCTAGTAATTTTTTGGTTGATGGATCTGCTACGAAAGCAATATCAGACCCATCTTTTACGTCCATCATTTTTGAATACATTTGTCGCTCTGTTACAATTAGCCTGGCGACTTTGTGCTAATGTGCTAATGTTAATATGAAAGAAAACATTTTTAGTTAAATATAAACTAAGAAATGTTTCAATTGCATATGTAGGGTGATTATACTCAATTGAAATGAACTGTTCTCATAGGAGCATGAAAAATATAATTTATTATTGTCCTCGCAGGCTTCTACCTGTACCTTGGTCTTCTAGTTTTTTTTTGTGGCCCATTTTATGAATAATGTAATAACGGTTAAGACGGTCTGTTTTGAAACGATATCTTCAAGGGTAAAAAGATGATGATGATTGACATGAGTGTCTGGACCAAGAAGAAGTACTCATGTTGCGGTTCTCTTTTCTGGCATCCTCTGTTGCTGTCGAATAGTACGACATGTCTAAAACCAGTGAAGTGGGCATTTAAATACAAAGAAATCTGGAATTCAATCAACGACTGTACCCCTCAACCTTTTTTGCCAGGGTTAGCTGATCGTTATAAGAGTAATCACCACCCTTTTATTATTTCATTATTTCAATTTTAGTCAGAATCTTCAGACTCTGTGTGTTGTCTATGTTTCTTGCTTTTCTTATGCTTCTTTGCACTATTGCTATGGCTTGTGCTGGATTCCGAAAAATAGGTCAGCTTCTAATGACTTTCTTTTGCTTGTTTTGTCTTTGTTGAATACAGAAGGAAGACGTTCTTCACCTCTCTCTTTCATTTTTTCTGGCTCGATACATTCTTGTAACTCTTTCATTAGTTTTTTTAAAATTATTTTTAGGCTTATTTTGTGTAGAAGTGATTTTACAAATGTGCATCTTCCAGAAATCTAGTAAATATTTGGTTGGTGGATCTGCTACGAAAGCAATATCAGACCCATCTTTTATGTCAATCTTTTTTGAATACATTTGTCGCTCTGTTACAATTAGCCTGGCGACTTTAACATGAATAGAAATTAAATACTTATCGTTCCAAACTGTTCCGTAAAGACAAATACTGCTTTGTCGGACTCGTTCGCACTAGAGATAAACTCTATAAGGTTGTTTTGAGATGGGTTGCCTACTAATTTGGTGCTTAGCGATTGCATTGTATCAGCATATTTTTTGGATTCGAAATAAAGCTTTGTATCATATTCATATTGAGTCAACAGTTCAGCCTTTCAACATTTGAACACAGTGTTTCTGCCATTTCGGATATGGCAACTTTGGGTCCCAACACCCATTCACAATTGATATTACTAAGACGGCTTGCGACGTCTTCCTCTGATACAGCCCCCTCTATATTACCATATGGCCTTAACATATAATTTACTGCGAGGGAAGTGGTTAAAGTATTGGACACCTGCTGCTCCAGTTTTTTGACTAAGTGATTTAGTGTATGCCATATCTGTCCTAAAACAATGAACTTAGTTTATTCACTAATAGCTTGTACTGGTCTGTATTGCTCAAGATATGTCGATCACATAAACAACAAATCATCTAGTTTTCTAATTCTGGATAGAGCTACATATGCTGTTCCATTTGGTACTCTGTCAAAATCTAACCACAGTATAATCTTTCTTAAAGTCTGACCCTGAAACTTTACAGATTGTAGATGCATAAGCAGGAGTAATAGGATACTTTTGTGTTCTGTTTCCGTTTTCATCTACTTCGGTAACTAAATATATTGGTACTCCAAGATTGTTTCTCAATGTAACAAACACTGTGAAGTTTTGCATTGTTATCACAGTTGCTTCTTGTCCGTTTACAACGCCTTTTTCTTTGTTTCTATTTTGTGTTATGACGACTTTCAAATTTCTATACAAAGGTTTCACTGGTTCTTCATTATCATACTGTATGAAACTTATTTGGTCAGATTTACTGAAGAGACTTTTATGGGTTTGTGTTTACAAAATTAGATGCATTTCTTGAAACAGTCAGAGTCAGAGCTTCTGCATTTCCTTCAAAACACGTAGGACAGTTTCTCTTGATGGTGGATTTTGCGACAAGAGTCTGTTTTTCTGCAGCTGTCTTAGCAATGTGACAGTTGGTTTATGATGACGTAAAGTGTCAAGAACCTGCATGAATTCCATGTCTACACATCTATGTTGCTGAAGAATACTGAATACAGTACAAGATCTATAGAATGAATTATTAAATAGCATTCCCTGTACTTGTACAGTCCTTCCTTCTATTGTTCTATTGGCTGTTGCTGCTGCTGCTGATCTCCACTCAACTGACTCTTTTCAAATTAATCGATCAGAATACTTTGTCGAATACTTCCCAATACTCTTCTGGATAACATATGCAGAAAATCTCTTCTACTTTGTATGTAACTTACTAATGTATAAATGTAATAAGATTTATGACCTTGTAGTTCAAAGTATTCCCTTACTGCATTATCATTTCTCCAGACTTCAGATCTAAATAATAGTGCTGCTGCAAAATTTCTAATTCCTTCTCCTGGCATATCTAATTCATTAGGATTCACTAATTCATCAAGACTTCTGTGTGGATCGTTCATGATTAGATCTTGATAAAAGAATTCATCATTCGATGAACTTCTGAATTTACAGCCTACCAAAGTATTTCCATCTTTGTAAAGTTTTTGAGGTTTAGAAGTTTCATTGTATATCCTTAACCATTCTAAGTATGATCATTGATCTTCATCTTTGTTTCTTTTACAGTTGTTCTAGTTGGAACAGTGATTTTCTTAGTTCTACTTTGTGACCAATAAACATTCTTTGAAGACAACGACATCCACATTTCTGGTTCTAATGGTCTCAAACTTCTTAGAAATCTATATGCTGCATCATAAGGACCAACATGAACAGAAAATAAAGCATTGTTGTCTAAAGTATCGTGCCATTTAGAAATGTAGCTTGCTGTATATCGTAATAGCATTGCTTTTCCGTAAGCAGATTGCACGTCCATTCCACACTTCAATAATGGTATTATAGTGGAAATATATGTTCTCAAATTCATTGCAAATGCTTCTGCTGGATGAAGAAACTTTACAATTAGTGTACCATCTTCAATTTCAAGTACTGAAGTTTTGTTCAAGTTAATTCCCAATGCCAATTTATGTGATTTGTGAAGTTCAACAACTTTTTTCGATAATTCTAAATTTCCCCAAGGAGTATCTGCTCTTATTGCATTTAGTTTAATCGAATTCATGTCTTTAAGGTGAACGTGAACAGAGCCTCTTTGTTGAAACTCAAATCGGTAAAAATAAGTCTGAACATTGTTACCAACTCGTTGTCTGCTATCGTCAAATAAATTATTCTTCCATTTGTTATTATTCGACCCTATCAAATATCCTCGAATTATTTGTTCAAGAACATGGACTATGTGCGTGGTTTCAAGACCCGATAGAGCTGTTGCGCTACTACCTGTCATATTTCGTAATTCGTTAATCCAAGCTGGAAAAGGAAAACTCCATTCAAAAGGTGAAATAGTAATAAATAGACTGGGAGCACCAAACTGATTTACAGCATCTAATAGATAACGATATTGCCATTTCCAAAATTCAGGAGAAAACGACTTACTTTCTAGGGCTCTTTTAGGAGAGCAATTCATTCTGCGTGCTGATGATATTGCACCAGTAACTGTTTGCCATAACCGCAAGTCATAGTGAAAATGAAGCAACTCGTGATTCATTGAATAATCTCCGATCTCTGAACGCGATTTATTATAAAAAGATACTTTACTACTCAAACGAGAATCTCTTCAATCTAGAATAGTTTCACACCAACTACTGTGTGGATACAGGTTGGGCCAAAGAGCACACTCAATTCCTTTTCTTTGGTTATAATCATAGAAATTGAACTTCTTATTTTGCAGAAAACTTAATTCTCTTGCTTGAATGAAATCTTTATCAAAGCTATTTTCATAATTCATTGGAAATTCATATGCTGTCATACATTTGTTCCTACTTTCTGCAGACAAAGCTCTTATCTTCGACACTAGTTTCAGACCATCGAACTTTAAACATACCACCTTTCTTCCTATAGCCATTTGGTAATCTTTCATAGGTACCACAATGTATATCTAATGGTCTTAGAGCAATGATCTTACGTTGATCATAATCGTTCTATTTTGCCTTAATCGTTTGTATCGGCAATGTTTTTTTATGTGGCCAATCTTACCGCAACGGTAGCATTTTTTCTATGTTTGTCTTCTGTAAAATGAAGAATTATAATAGTAATGACGTCTTGGTACAGTGCGATGTTGTCCGTTTCTTGTTCATGTAATTTGGTTCGATCTGGATGACTCGTTTCCTGAGCTTGGCATTTGATTTAATCAGAGAAAGATTTAGTTAAACAAATACCAGCGTACTTCTCTACTAATTGCCAGGAGAGCGCTTCCTTTACAATTTCAAAACGTGCGTTCCTCTCAATTAATTTCCAGGAGAGCACAACGTTAAACTTGATAATTGAAAGTATTAATCGTCTTTTTGTTTTTTTAATTTTTTTTATTTCTTTGATTTTTTCTTTTTAGATTTTTCTTAAACATTGAAGTCTTCGTGTTTAGATTTTTTCTCTGAAACTATTTCGTCGTCTAAATCTAATAACGGAAGTTTTTTCTCAGATTGTGTTTTCCGTTTAATTTGTTCTTCCTCCTCTGATTCTGTGTCTTCGTTTTTATTTTCATTAAAATTTATAGTTTCCAATTCTTCCATTTCTTTTAGTAAATTTCTTTTGTAGTTCGGTTTTTTTAACGGTACTTGTGATTTCCAGAATACAAATAACGCTTTTAGGTAAAGATTTTTTTTTCAATTCTTTGTCACTTCCATCATAAATGTCTGTTTTATTCGCATAAGTAGGTATATCCTCCATTATCACTCTGGCCATCTTTTGATGTTTTGATACTAAATAGAGCATTCCTTGGTGTTCAATATCATCGTATAACGAGTTGTCTGAGGAGGCTATTTTCTTCATAAATTGTGTTAGATCTTCTTCCGTAGGTACAGTTTCGTTTTTCGTACTTAATGATGACATACTCTCGGCCAAATCTCCGAATTGTTCTTTAACGTTTGTCCAATTTATTTCGTCTAGCAATCGTGTTATTCTTGGTGTATTAGCGGTTATGGTCTCCGCCATTTCGGAGATGGCAATTTTTGGCCGAAGTAACCACTCGCGATTTATTGTACTTGCCTTAGTCAAAAGATCGCTCTCTGGCACGCTATTCTCTATATTCCCATAAGGCCTTAAAAAGAACCTTGGAAAATGATTGTAGTACTGCACTCCCCTCGATGATTGCGATGGTGATTTTACATAAGACATAATGACTGTTAAAAAAATGTTTTTCAAATCGTTACAGGTTGGTTTTGTTCTGGCGAAGTATTTACCATGAAAAGTAAATCTTCTAACTTCCTAATTCTGGACAAGGCAACATAAGTGCTTCCCGGAGGTACTGAATTGCAATCTAGTCAAAAGAATTATTTTTTTCATGTTCTGTCCTTGGATTTTGAAAATTGTACAAGCGTATGCTGGAACTATTGGATATTTTGTCTTTTTAATTCTTTTTTCGTTTGTATTTACTCAAATGATTTACATATCTTTGAAAGATTTCATCTGTGAATCTGTGCTGCTGTATAAATTTGAAAACGATACACGACGAAAAATATTTTTGATTAGATAGAATTCCGTTAGTTGGCTTTGCTTTTCCTTCTATAGTTTCAATTGGTTGCTGCTGTTTGTCATCGGCACATAAAAGCAATACTTGTCTGACGTGTAGTTGCTGTAATATATCCATAATATGTCTGAAAACTTTTGAAGGAATCATTGACAACTCTTCCACAACTAACAAGTGAAAATTACCTATGGACCAGTTAATTTGTGGTCTCTCAGTCGAACGCACGGGACATTTGAATAAACTCTTATGGATAACGTATGCACTTTAAACATACCACCTTTCTTTCTCTATCCATTCGGTAATATATCATAAGTACCCCAGCGTATATCTAGTGGTCTTAGAGCAATGATTCTGTTGTATTGAGATAAGCAGTACAATTAAGTAAGTAAGTAGACTTTATTTAAAGAGGGTTACACGAAATAGTAGATAACACTAATAAACTGGTGGCCCTCAATTGGAACAGTCTCATGTTTAGGAGTAGCATCTCTGTCATTTATACAGTCACAAATTCTCAAAGGTTTTCAATTTTGTCTTTGTCAACTCCTGCCATCAACTTTTTCTCTACGATTTTCTTACAAGAACTACAAAGTGTCCAACTCTCATGGATCATCCAACACTCTAAACTAGCACTCTCTCTATTGAGGAATTCTCTTAAAGTATTGTCATGTATGGTAAAATCGCTATTGCTCTTTATGAATTAATCCAATTTATTTGAAGTCTTTGTTGTCTATTTTGCATTTTCTATCATATCTCTCCTTTGTTGCCTCTAAATCTGTTATACAGAAAAAATATAAAACGAGCGCGCGCGCTCTGTCAGATATAGAAACACGAGTGAACTTTTAAGTTCACGAAAGAATGCTGAGAGAAAAACGAGCCGCAGGCGAGTTTTTATCGCACTTCTTGAGTGAACTTAAAAATTCACAAGTGTTTCTTTATCTGACAGAGCAAGCGAGCGAATTTTATATTTCTTTTATAAAATAAGCAACTCGAACAACTGAAAAACTGCAATTTGGATCAAACGATATATTCTCCTGACAAACGTACAATGAAATGTCATTGGTCCTTGCGATCAGATGAGACAACCAAAGCTACTGCAAAACGAGACAATTTCGATCGAGACAAACTTTACAAAAGCGATCAAAATATTCGTGTTCTTAAGTTGAAAATCTTTCGAATTCAGGTCTTACAACTTTTAAAAACTCACTTAAAACTCGAAAGTCGTGTATCGTGTCAATGATGCGTTGCAGAACCGGAGTTAAAAAACACCTGAACAGACTGAATGTTGCAGCCGTTAAACATTCCTGCTAAACCACGAACATCGCCATGAACGAAGCTTGTGTTTGTGCTTGCTGATACATTTGTGTTGTTCTGTTGCTGTGTTGACTGCACTAGATTCTGGATCTGAGGCTGCTGTTGTGTCTGCTTGTGCTCTTCACTGCCTTCAAGTGCTTGTGCTAGCGCATGTCTGCACTGGCGAATCTGTTGTGGAGATGGCCTGTGGTGATAATTTAGCACACTTCTGGGGTCTTTTTGACCAGAATTATGGCAAATTTGATAATCTTTCAACCCAGCTTCACCCCAAACGGTAATTGCCGTGGCACGAACACAGTGGTTTGTGTAAACTTGGGACATACCGGCCTCCAGGGAAATCTGTTTCATTATTTTCGCAAGCGTTTTTACTCCCAGCGGTCGGTTTTCATACCAACAGGAATCTTTGGCGTCCGTGTTTCTCCAACCGCGTTTTGGAAACTGAAACAGAGCTTCACAGCTTGGATGGATTTTCGATAAGCCCTGGCTTTGTACCAATCCGTGGGACTATCGGTGGCATACATTCTGGCAAGCTTTTCTGTGTTTGCTTTGGCTGCGAGGCCACCAGGATTGTTCTAGGAAATTTCATCGTAGGCCATTTTTGCGTAGCTGTTACCGCATTCATCTTTAAGAAATTTAAACTCGTCGCTTTGAGATTTCTTTGAAACTCGTAACCGCGACAGTACCAGTACAAAACAACATGAAACTATACGTTTCTCTCAAGCGATAGTGGATGGGACAGTTAAAGTGCTGGACCGGTTTTCGGTAGGACCAGATCTGCAGGAGTGATTGCCTCTTTGTGTTTGACATTTTCTTTCCTGTGTCGCTGAACATTTGTTATCTTTGCCTTTAGCATGTTGTTGGATCGCTTAAATGTATCCGATGTCATCTTTATTCCCCTCTTGTAAGGTGGATTGTTGAGGTATCTTTCGATACCAAAGCGGAACGATACTAGCGAACTGCGGCTATATTCATCGCCGTTTCTTGTGCGTACCTCCCTGTAAAACTGACACAACGCTTCATCAACATTTCTTCCAATTTCTTCATCTTTTGAGTGTTCTGCGAGCCCCATTCTGTAACTATTTACATTTAGCTGTATCACTATCATTTTTTTACAAAGGTAAAAATTTCAGAAGTAAAATAAATGTTTAGATTCCGACATGGCAAGCCAAACAGGACAAAATTGTACTGAAATTAAAATCACCCAGTGAGAAATAAAAACCACCATATGAGATTTAGAAATCACTAACTGAGAAATAAAAACACCATATGAGATTTAGAAATCACTAACTGAGAAATAAAAACACCATATAAGATTTAGAAATCACTGACTGAGAATTTAGAACTACCGCATGAGATTAGGAATTAGTATGTGAAAATAAAAATCACCAGGTGATTTAGAAATCATTATTTGAGATTTTGAAACTACCACATGAGAATATAAATCACCCAATGAAAATATCGATTAGCAGTCAGATTATTCCGAATGAGCCTGCAGCGGTAAACAAACTGTGGCGCGCGCCTTTGAAAACATGGCGGATGACGATGGACCGAGTGATAGCCGAGATATTGGAAAACTTATAAAAACCGTTCGAGATCTTTCCAAACAAATAGGTAGAGCCGCAGAAAGTCAAACGAATACTGAAGTGTCAAGGATTTTCAGGAGAAATACGTTAGGAAACTTGTCTTCTTCTCCCGCGTGGGAATCTTTTTCAAACACTCCCGGGAGCACTCGGCCATGCACCTCAAGTTCATCTGCCTCAAGGCCGAACACATCCGCTCCCAGCCACTTCAGAAGACTATCAAACATGAGAAGGATTGGAACTAATATTATTCGAAAGGCACGTTCGGTGAACAAGGGAACTTTTCTATGTGACTTAGTTCTTCTGTCTGGCCCATCAAGTACCAGTGTTCCCAAACAAGGCCCCAAACTTGTGCTGTTTGAGAACGGCCACGTGCTGTCAGCCTGCGAATTTAACAAGAGCATGAGTGAAGTACAGGTTGAAGCGACCATTGTTGAGGCATTCGCTGACAAGATTCCATCAATGTTTGACATTGAGATCCTAACATCGGCTCACAATAAACTTGTGAAGCCAACCCTGGCTCCTGGCCAACAAGGCCAAGGGATAAATTGAATCATTCTACACCGTATCTTCAAGAACAAGCCAGTATATGTTCGCCCAAACAAAGAACTTCTAAAGGTTAGATATCAATAGAGCTCAATTTATTCAAAAACTGTATAATGCTTACTTTCAACTTTAAAATGATATTTGTCCTTATAATTCTGGTTTTTTATGTTTGAAGGATAAGATTAAGGAGACTAGAGATGAATTCAAACTTGATGATGATGGTGCTGAATGCGATGTTGAAGGCAGTGATGATAGCATGCTAACAGGTACCTCTTTTCAACCCCTTCCCCCAATTTTTGTTTGTTTCGAGATTGATGTTCTTTAGATTTTTTTGTTTCGACTCATTTAACTCCGTGCTACAATTAATGTTAGTGTGTAATTCAAGTACAATATCACAATATTTCTTAGCAGCACATAAGTTTGTACAAGTTTTTTCATGTAAGCTTTACAAAGTAATATTTAAAATTAACAGTAACATTTTGTTGATCAATTACAACTTGAAGAAGAGCAAGCAGAAACAGTTTTTTTTTAAAATCTAGTATTTCTGTCTACCATTTGTCTTTAAAAATTGCTCTTTTATCTCCAAGAATAACTTTGTTTGTTACTGTCCCTGATTATTTAGCATTTTCATCTTCCCTTTTAAATCATTCATTAATAATATCATAGAATGAAATGCATAAATCCTAAGTATTAGTCAAAGGTTTGAGATCATGATAACATCATTGAAATAAGTTATCTTACCAGTAGTTGGAGTTGCTTCACCAGCCGAAGTCATAAGCATTGATCAGCCAAGCGATGTGCCAGTAGATCAAGAACAAGAACAGGCTTTTATGATTGTTTTATCAGCTTTTTGTTTCGACATTGATTATTTTTCAAGTGTAATGTCTCAGTTGTATAGAAATCAGTTTCTTTCTCTTTGAGAACCAGTGTACTTGTCACAGTCTATTCTTCCAGTTTATTTTTATCTGCTCAATTTTTAGAAATTCAAGGCAGTAGTTTATTCCTCATGTTAGTCAAGCACTTGTGCAAAATAACTTATAAATCCAACTGTTATCATATATAGAGCTATGGTACTATTCAATGCAAAGATGCATGGAGCTTTTCCATTGTTTAGCACTAACTTGCCCTTGTTGTAGATTGGCCTAGGATCTCACATTTCTGTTGCTATACTGTTCTGTTCAAGTTCAAATTTCATGGTTGGGTTATTGGTTATTTAAACAGTTTGACAAAATGAAAATCATGTTCTTGTATCTACATAGTATCAAAATAATTAATGCATTTTTATTTACCTCAATGTTCCAAAAAAATAGATTTACAAAATATTTTTAACTCAAGTAAAGTTGTTTGATGTTATGATGTGGAGGTGAAAAAACAGTAATTTGTGTTCTGACATGTTTTGTTCATGTACGTCGATATCATATGTTTGGGAAAAATAGGGTCAAGGAACAAGAAACACAAACTGAATAACATTGTTAGACCATCTCTGAATCTCAACAGAGTGATGATAAACTATGTTCTTAATGACTTCATTATAAACGAATAAAGTGAATGTTTTTCTGAATATCCATAACAAAGTTGCTCAAACACCCCAGGAGTTGATCAGAAAGCTCATGTTATGAATGGTTAAATAAAACTATAAATAAAAAGTGTGTCAAATTTACTGTCATTTTATGTTAGTTACATCATCACATATAATATTGTTGTGCTTGCAGTAGAATTGAGCATTAAAAAGGCCTAATGCCCCATGGAAACCTGGTGCATTTCAAGATGGTATAAAAGTCCATTCTGGTGCTCTATAAAATATCACTTGATAGCTGGTCCCTTGAAAACCAGTAAATTTTGTTTCCCTCAAACTTCATGTCATTCTGATCTTTGCCTTGGGATACATTGTCATTCTTGGGAAACAAAATCAATTTATTTTTCACAGGAACAGCTCTTAAGTGTTAATCATTAACTTCACTTCCTGACATCAAATTTTATTTGTTCTAAAGGAAATTAAAGTTGTGACGTGAGTACACCAATCAGTTCTTTAACATGTAAAAAATGGGTTATGCCATTGTTTCCATTATCTGAAGTGGGATCAACTATCAGCTGAAGCTCTTGGAAACTCTGCTCTGACAGTTCAACTTCGTAACTCGGAACAACAACATTATTGTCAGTGTTAATGTCAGTTATGAGGCTATCAGTCTCAACTCCATATGTCTCCCAATCAATAACTGTTGAATCTTCATGCATGTTAAGAGTTATTGTCAGAGAAAACCATGCAAAATCGAAAAATCTCGCAAGATGGGGGTCGGCCGATTCTCATATTTTTGCTGTAAGATGTCCTTACCCAACTGATACTCGAGGTAACATTTATTCTTCAATTGCCTTAATTGGTTTTGAATTTGACCACCCCCTAGTTTACCCCCATTACCCCCCCTGAATACGACTGTTTTTTGACAAACTTCAACACCTCATAACTTCAAAGC
>JAOBAT010123519.1:0-23054 GCA_026413305.1 Hydrozoanthus tunicans
TGTACGGTAGCTTATTGACCTAAGTTCAGCCAATCAGAACGCTGGAAATTTGGTTATTGACCGAAAATCAGAGTTACAATTTAATAAATAATAATAATAACCGTTTTTAGCATGTATTATGCATTTCCTCAATGCGTTTACAATGACTTACGGTTGACTTTGGTACTGAGGAACTTAGATAGTCGCTATATACAGCTCAAACTCATATTCATTAAGAGTTGCCCTCAGTTGAAAGTTGACAGACCACGACACCGGGACACACACCCTACCTTTTCCGACAACTGTGTTGTTGGCCGCTCGTTTAGGTCCCCCGATAGGAGATCGAGAGACTGGGCCTACGGTTTAACGTCCTTATCCGAGAAGATGCGAAGGTCGAACCGTTTGCAGATGTTAGGGAAAAAGCAGCACCTTCTCCTCAGTTATTTTAAGACCCTGAGTGAAGGTCCGGCACGGGGAATCGAACCCGGGCCTCCCACACGAAAGACTGGTGCCTTACCAACTAGGCTAAGTCATTAACTTAAGCTATCTATCGAGTTCATTGTCAGCGTGTGTTGGATAAAAAATAACACTTCATTCGTTGATAAAGAGTTTTCAACACTCCAGTAGCCCTGTGCACTAACAAGGTCATGAATCAGACAAACAAACCAGCTATCGTAAAATCGAGAGGCGGCTAATGCAATGTTTTGAACCGACCATAGTATTTAAAATTCAACAATAAAACGATTCTAGTATTTACAAGATCGCTACGTTCTATATATGCACCTTTTTGTCAAACATGCTTCAATCTGTATTAAGGAGGAGTTTTTGAAGAAAAGCGCCAAACCGTCCCACGTGACCATGCGCAAGTGCAGCTTTCGTTTGGGGACGTTTTGGCGTTTTTCTATCAACTATCAACTTCAAAATTAATTCTGAAACTTCCCTAAAAATCCCAAAAGTTGAAATTTCTCTTAAAAACTAGTTACCAATTGATTAATCTATTGTTTCCCTCAAAACTTCACAAACATATCATAAAAACTTGTCCAAAAAATCTGAAAATGATTAAAGTTTGTACCTTTTCATTCAGTGTGCGATCGTAATTGTATGAATCGATCGGCCGGGATTTTCAAAATTTTAAACTATGGACAATGTTATCAGCAAAAATATCATTTAAAATCGCCAGAAAGTGGCTTTTGACTGTAACTCCTCTTTAAGTAGTAGTGCCTACGCTAGTAATCCATATTTTTGAATAAACATTATTCCAAACCCTACTACTGCTAGAATTTATTTTGTACCTGGACCTTCGGATCCATTGCGATGGAATTCCTTCACTGAAGAAAAAAATAGAACAAATTATAATCTCTTAAATTCGGCAAAAAAGTGTACATGTTTTAAGAAAAGGGAGCAACCGCAGAATACCCTGCCACCTAGTACCATCTTTTGTTCTTGATTATAACGCGCATCTATTTCTATAGAACGACGAATGCGCAGTAATGAATTATCGTAGTGGCAGAGTATTCTGCAGTTAAGCGAAGAAAAGTTTTTCTGTTTTAGCGATATCTAGAGTTTTAGAGTTATGTATAATAAAATGCGTTTCCCGTGTATATGTACTTTTTTATTACACGAGGAGGAATGTTGGGAGAGTTTATAAAAAACTGGACAGTCACGAGCCGTTCGAGGCATGCTACCAATAAAAAAATTATCGCGCCAGAAAGTTAAAGTTGTCGAAATTAACGCACTTAGAAAATTCCCGCGTAATTACATTAACGTGAATTTGTCAAAGTTTATTTAGTAAGGTATTCAGAACAAATCAAATTGACCAAGGACTAGATCGGCAAACTCCCGACCGCGAAGATTTTCAAGAAATTGCTTCAAGAAACAAACTAAAATCCAAATTCTTTCTGGAGCCTAAGTGGCTCCGCATTAGGCCGGCGCTTATCTCCGGTTTCTGTAGTGTTAAGCGGATAAGAGTCTTTGACTCCCCCTGGACAGGACACTAATCTATCGCAGGTTAGCCCCCAGCAGAACTTGTGCTCATTTAGTCTGGTAAAATGTCTTGCTCAAGGACACAACATGGTGATCTGAACTCGCAACCCTAGAATTACGAGTCCAACACGTTAACTACTCAGCCACTGCGCCGCTGACGCCTAAAGAAACTAAAACCTATCCCGGGTCTACCACCAATGTTGCAACCAATTTCGATATATAAATCAAACAAAGTAATTTAATAAACAACAATTACCCTAAATTCAATACCGCACAATCATGTACGTAGAAAGCATTATTTGTAGATTCATTTTAGTACTGTAAACTGTGACTGTAACACACTGTCAATCAAGTCGACATCAAAAACACTTTCAAATAATAAAGAAAGCTGTGGTTTCCACTCAAACATGTCGTCTTTACTGACTACTGCTATTGATCTGACAAAATATTCGTTACAGTGGGGTAAACTGTGCGTTGGGACTGTCAAAATCTGTTCGTTTTAGTGGGATTCATTTTTTCATATTTTACTATAATTCTACAAGGCTTCAAATTTTGTTTCGTTATAATGGGATTCGTTATACCGAGGATCCGCTGTATACTGGGTTGTCTTACCCCAGTCAGTGTAGACTGAATAATCTCCATTACTTGGCAGGCCGGCATCTATGATACTGTACTCCAGGATAATTTCTTCCTCCTCCGACACCCACTGACCCTCTATGTACGACGTCCTTGTAGCGTCAGCCAGGGCTGACTCGAAACTCTCTTCACTTGCCTTACAGTCAATGTCACATTCGATATCTGAAGAAATGAAAATAAAAGTGACAATTTTTACTGAGACAAGTGCCTCTGTTAGCCCCAAGGATAGTTATTTATTTACACATTCGATATCAGAAGAAATGAAAATAAAAGTGACAATTTTTATTGAGACAAGTGCCTCTGTTAGCCTCAAGGATAATTATTTATTTGCAACCGCAGATTACTTTGAACCATATAAATTAAACTTCTGATTGTGAAAAAGTGGCTGGTTAATACGCATTGTCGGGACAAAACTGTGGATGATGGGACATGTTGTCCGTTTATTTGCACTCTTTGCGCTCTAAAAGAATACTTAAGTTTTAGTCGTTGAGCATCATGATGAAATTATTCAACCTTATCATGTTCCCGAAAAAGAAAATGATATTAAACTTGGCAGACTTCTGGTTGAGATATTAGTTTAATACGGTTGCAAAATTTTCCAGCTTATTTATTTGCAACCGCAGATTACTTTGAATCATATAAATTTAACTTCTGATTGTGAAAAAGTGGCTGGTTAATACGCATTGTCGGGACAAAACCGTGGATGATGGGACATGTTGTCCGTTTATTTGCACTCTTTGCGCTCTAAAAGAATACTTAAGTTTTAGTCGTTGAGCATCATGATGAAATTATTCAACCTTATCATGTTCCCGAAAAAGAAAATGATATTAAACTTGGCGGACTTCTGATTGAGATATTAGTTTAATACGGTTGCAAAATTTTCCAGCTGTCAGTTGTGACCGCAAATCAGCTACTGCTGTGTTGTAGAGTGCTTTTTGTACACCTCATTGTGCTGAGAACGACCTGCATAGCAGCTGGTGCCACCAAAAAAAAGATCTAGAGTGAGAGTCCAATCAATCAGGCCTTGCTCCAATAAAACTTCAAAGGTGTAACTAAAAGGAAAAACACGTTTGTCTTTTTGTTTTTGTTTTTATGTTTTTATGACATTTTTCACTCATTGAGCCACGGGAGAACAGACAATAGGACTCAAGGTCCCTTTGAGGTCTGCCACCGGGGACCTATGGTTTAATGCCCTTATCCGAGAAGACGCGAAGGTCTAACCATTTGCAGGTGTTAGAGCAAAGGCAGCACCTTCTCCTCAGTTATTTTAAGACCCTGAGTGAAGGTCTGGCACCGGGAATCGAACCCGGGCCTCCCGCACGACAGACTGGTGCCTTACCAACTAGACTAACCAGGCGGCAGTAGAGCAGAATTGAAATTAATGTAGTTGCAAGACCCATTGTACGTTTAATGAAGACTCTACCTTTCATTAGCTCCCTTGGGTCCTGTATAGGAGGGGTGCCCATAATTGGATGTACTTGATGGGACTGAATTGGGAATAGGTACTGTCGTATTCTGTCAACACTTTTTTGTCTTGTATGACATAGTTCTTCTCTTACTTTATATAACTCTTTTTTGCTTTTAGACAGCTGAACCTGCAAAAAAATGTTGTCAAAATCAGTTTAAATAGAACTGACACTCTTTACAGTAAGTAATAATCATATTAACATTTTTCAGGCTTGTAAACAACATAAATAATAAAATAATTTTAATAATAATAATAATATTTTATAATAATAACATCTAGCAAGCTAATATTGCACTTACTTGCATTCACAGACTGAATTGTAAAGAAAACAGTTCAACTAGATCAGACTCAAAGTATTAAAAGGCACAGTCTGAACCAACGCAGTTGTGAACCAAGATGGCTGAAAATTTTGCTAGTTTGAGCTACTATAGAAAAAAAAACAATTTGACCAAATTTCAACATTGGATCAAATCATTTCATATGAGTTATTCAAAGTATGTACTTTTGCAAAAAGAATTGAAATTTGGTCAAATTTTTTTTTCTACAGTGGCTCAAACAAGCAAAATTTTCAGCCATCTTGGTTCACAACTGCGTTTTCAGGGGACTGGGTTGTGACGTTATTCCTGACTTGTAATTTGAGCAAATGAGATCTTTTCTAAACACAAAGGGACAAAAGAACTAAGAACTGTATGAGGAAATGGAATTTACTTCTGCTTTAAACTGACCTGAAGGTGATCCCTCTGTTTGGCAAACTTCTGTACTCTGTCTTTATTTCCCTTCAACCTGGACAGAGCTTTACTGCTTGCCTCTTTGAAGGACTGCAACACTTTGTAATCTACACATTTTAACATAACATTAATTTGAAGCAAATGTCCAACTGACAACAATCAGACTGACATCACCAATTAATATTCTGCACAGATATGCTCTCAGACAATAATAATATTATAAATAATAATAATATTAATAAAGAATAAAAAATAATATAAATATTATTATTATTATAATAATAATAAAAACAAAAATAATAATCAGCATAAGTATTAAATAAAACATAAATAAATATTATAATAACATTGTTATTGACTCTCCATGAGGTGGCCCTTCTTTGTCAAACCAACCACCAAACAAACACCAGGTTACATCAACAATTGTTTAACTAATCTTCTTGGATAAATTTCTGGAGGCTAGAGGGCAAGATCGAATTTTAAGTGTCTGATGACGATGATGGAGTACTGATGAGTGTGATTCATCAGTAATGTAAATTATGCCATATGATACAGTACTTTATGTTCTGATGATGACAGGCTGACTCATGATTAGACTAAATAAACGCCATTGATATTTTTGTACAGCATGTGCTGGTGATGAGTGTGATTCATGAGTAAATTTGTTAGTTAATGCCAAATTGTAATGATGTATGCATGTGTTGATGGTGAGTGTGATTCATCATTAGTGTAAATGCCATATGATACTGAGTACTGTATTTGATGATGACAGGCTGAATCATGATTAGACTAAATAAATGCCATTGATGTTTTTGCACAGTATGTGCCAGTGATGAGTGTGATTCATGAGTAAATTTGTTAGTTAATGCCAAATTATAATGATGTACCGTATGTATGTGTTGATGATAGTGTGATTCATCGGTAAGATTCATGACTCATGAACAGTTTCTATAATGATTAAACCCAGTGTATAGTGTTATGTGAGGAATTTAATTGGACTTGTGGAGAAGTTACATGCTTGTATATAACAAAATTGCACAAATAAAAGTTTGCATAAATATTAAACTCAGTCTGTGATAGTACTGGACAAAACAGACTCACCTTCACTAAGCTTGTCTGATTCTCCTTTTACAGCAGTACCCAAAACTTGAACTTTTTCTTGGCATAGAATGACTTCTTTGTTCTGGAAAATTGTTATTACTGTATATTGTTAACAACTGTCTTAGAGCTAAATTATAAATGAACAAATCTCTGAAAGGCTGATAACTCCAAGTCCCTGGGAACTTGAGTTTAGGAGTTCTTAACTCTTATTTGCATATCATTGCAATGTCTAAATAATTTATGATTCAAATGGGGGTTGGTTGGACACAATCTAACACTTTTTGTGACTAAGTAATAACTCAAAAACTCAACATAAATAGTATTAAAATATATAAAAAGGCACTTGAGGTAAAAATTTTTAAAACGTTTTTGAATGTTTTTGGTTTAAAACCATTCCCTGAAGATGGTTTTTAACCAAAAACGTTCGGAAACTTTTTTAAAAGTTTTACCTCGCCTTTTTATATATTTTAATACCTTTTAATAGCATTTTATGTCTAACAACATAAACGGGTATTTTGGTTCTCTATCAATGCAATCTGAAATGTTTCAATTATCTGTTCAAAGCTCATCCTCATATCTTGCCCGGGTTGATTCAAGATTTTGTATGACTGCAACTGAATTTAGAAAAACACTGAAGAGATTTTCAGGATCAAAAATGAGTATGCTCTGTGAACTATTAATACATATGATAGCCTCAAGATCCTCAGTTGTCATTATTTTGATCCCTGTCTTTGTCTAACTGATGTTCTTTTAAAAATTTCCTTGGATAAGGACATTAAACTGTAGACCCAGTCTCTCGATCCCAAATCATGAGGCTCAAAAGAACCCACAACACTTGTCAAAAAAGAGTAGGGTGATCATTGTGTTGTGGCCCATCAATTACTAACTGAGGGCAACTCTTAAAGAATATTAATATGAGTTGAATAAATTGGACTATCATTATTCTAAGACCCTTTACATATATTACTTTGTAAACAAGTGTCAAAAAGCTGTGATTGGGAGCACTTGTTGTAATGAATTATACTACATGAATAGCATGCATAATAAAGAGGTTATGGGATGTTATGGGAGTTGGCGTGTTGAGTTGCCAGCACACTTGTTTATGTTTTTCTGCCGAATTTCTAATCAAGATGTTAGCTTGGTATTTTTTTGTTGAAAATGTGCCCAGTTGTGCACAGTTTTGGGGCTCTGTTTTTTTAAATAAATTTACTGAGTTACAGACAAAAAAAAAGAAAAAAAATGTTTACAATGAAATTATTATTACAGAATAGATAGAGAGAAACATACATACATAAACAGTTTTGATATACAATATAAATTAACAATTGAGATTTTAAAGATTATTTTTTAGGTCAGTCTGAAATTTGGAATACTCTACCAATGGAAGAGTATTCCAAACTTTTGTACTGCTGAACCCAAAGTTGCCCTAATACATGGGTGTTTTGGAGAAAGGCAGTTGGAACAAATCTGTGTTGAACTTATTGAAACAGTTAAATTCTTAGTTGATTAACTTCTGAATAAAAAAAGAGAAATGTGGCTTATGGATTAACCTCTTCCCTGCCAGGTCACCCAACCTAGGCCACAATGTTGCAACCGGCAGCCATCTTTGCCATCTACAAGATGCAGGTTATCATCATTCCCTGAACAACCAGGTGTTAAAACAAAGGATGTGTATATTCTTCCATGGTTGATAGGGTAAAACTTTATAAACATGTATATCATCTGTGGCAGAGAAGGGATTAATAAAGGCTTCCTAGGGTTACATGCACTTTGTTCAACTATAAACCATATAGCTCCTAGTATTTAGAAATGGTTCTTGTTTAAATGGATGAATAAATATTTTTCTTATTTAATTATTTTAATCTTTGTCCAGGAACAACATTAGATGCCAGATCTTAACTATTTGTTTTGAATTTGTACTCACAAGCTTCTCGATGTTTTCCCTTTCTTTTATGGCTTGTAAAACTCTTCGAGAATAAAAGAAAACGTCATTTCATTAGTCCAAATGTGTTGCCCTTCAGCTAAGACACACTAATATTGTAATGCATGTAATAAATTAGTTTAGAAACAAATAATTTTGCTGACACGCCTCAATAATAAAGATTTTTAGCACCAGGACAAGGAAAAAGGTCTAGTACTTGGGCTCAAATTCATGTACTACACAATTTAAGATCGCCATTTTACATTTCTTCGTCTGGAAAAGTTGAAAATAAGAGCTGTTCTGTGTTTGTACCTTTCTTTTACTAGAAGCTTCTTTTTCTTTAGAGCTATAACCTTTTCCAGCTTTTCATAATATCTGTGTCAAAGAGAAAAATCAAAACATTTCATTTCGATTGGAGATGTTTAGGTGAATAAGTAATAAGTCAATTATACAAAGTACATCCTCATCAATTTATAATAATCACAAATGTGAAATCACAAAACAACTTTTCGACGCACCTTTCACTATATTTGCCTCTAGAATGTAAAATATCTCCATTTCTTATACAAGATTCGCAAGTTAGGGTCTTTGTTTTAACACTACACAAAGGACAAAACTCCAAATTTTCAATATCTGGCTTTGACAGGTAATTTTCGTCTTCATCTTCGAAATCTTCTGCCATTTTTTGCAAAGTTTACATTATTTTGGATCGATGGCTATTGGGATACACCGCTGGCTCATTCTGCGACTAACATCCGGGACGTTTTATCTTTCCGGAAATGAGACCCGCCGAGTGCGTCGGTGTATATGAAAGCCGCCATAATGTTTCAAGAGGCAAGACATTGGGTGAACCTAAAAGTTTACCAGTACCAGCTTGTAACTGGAATTTACATGCTTGAGCCGTGGGAACGAATGCTTTTCAGTATCCTTTTTTGTAAATATAATTCAGTGTTTGGATTAGTCGTTGCAGATGGAAAGTGAATGGAATCAAGATGTTGGTGAAACGATTTGTATTTCTTACACAGAGATTTAGCGGCAGTATATATACATGTACTGTATATTGTAATACGTACAGTAACAACTAATGACATTACTTTCTCAAGCTGCTTGTGCTCAGGAAACCCTTTGTTTTTTTTATGAGTTATGGTCTTTTAATCTGATAATGATGGGTTATTCTATACTCTCCAGCCCCCTATATCTAATATTAATTTTGGTTTAGAATACCGACAGTTTCAAATTCACATCAAAAGGTTTCAGTGTTTATAGCAACTAAACGTGATTGATATTAAAGAGTTATTTTTTCAAAAGCCCAGATGCAAGCAAGAACGGCTGTTATCACACAAAGAGGTAGAATGTTACAAAAGTGTACAGAACGTGTCTGGGCTTCCTATGCTCGAACAGCAGAACCTTACCAGCCAGAGAATGTATCAATCTGCAAGAATTGTGGATGAACTAACAAAGTGGTTATAACTTGGATGAGTATCAATAGGAAGAAAAAAGGAGAACTTTTTTCCAATCCTTTATGGTTCTCGAGATGTTAATGTTCAAAGTTTTTGAACTGATGATGTCACAATGCTAGTGGTTTCTACAAATAAGTTTGCATTATCTTTAAAGATCTGCTGCCAATCAATAACCTTCAGGCAAACTTGAGCCAAACTTTGACTAATGATTTATCTGCCTAGAGGTACATCAGCAGCCTAGCTTTGGCTTAAATTCATTTAAAGGTTATGGTTTGGTACACAGCAGACTTAAAAAAATGCACAATTGTTGGAACCACTTGTGATGTCATCAGTTGGAAACTTTCAATGTTAATGTTCTTGTCAAAACATTTTCACCCCTATCCTCTTTTAGCTAGGTCTATTCATTGAAGTAATAAAATTTTTCATGTCATATGCACTTAAAAAAAGAAGCAATAAAAGGGAAGTTCCTACTAACTTAGGTAACAAATGGAGTGTTGACATTTAGATTTTTGCCCTTATCAGAGCATCTGGCAATTTTTTTTTTGTAATACTGTTTTGGGACTTGATAATGTTTGGAACATTTAACTACTAGATGTTTGTTTTAAGTCGAATAATGTTTTTTCTTAACACTTGATCACAAGGTGCAATTCTCTTCTCATTTCTGGCCATGTCTGTGTATACAACATATGCCTACCTTCCAAGATACACAAGAAATGTGATGGAGTATTTCAAAAGCAAGAACAATTGAATACCTGAAGATTATGTTGTTTGTGTTGTAAATCCAAGTGTGCACAGCTTTTGTCTCAATGGCCTTCAGACTGTCGCAGCTGTTGGCTGTTTGGGTTAGTAGACTGTCGTCATTTTCTGTTGAGAAGCTTCACAAGATTGTGGAAAGCTTTTACTTCCATTTTGGACCTCCAAGTTGATTTTGCAGAGAAGTGATCAGGGAACAAAACATGTTGGAACAATTTTTGTTTTTTGATAGCTCTTTGAAAAAGTATACAAACTGAAGACAGATTTAGTATTTTTTTCAGTCCAAGGCACAAGAGTGTAATAATGATCGAAGATCAACAATAATTATTCTGACCTATCTATAATTTTTATTATTTTGGAATATATTATAAAACAGTCAGCAGTAAATCAACAGAATGAAAAGGAAAAGAGCAAGGAAAGGTCACCTACAGAATGTTTATGGTTTGATAGCCTTATGAAACACCTACAGTGAGCTGAGGCATGGAGATTAATCTGCTTAAGTTCAAATATATTGTCAGAAACACAAATAATCAAGAAAAGGCAGCAAAGCTAAAATAATGGACGTAGAAGAAAAATCCTGTTTGTTGAACAAAATAATCTGAAATGTCAGCAGTCACCTGACCTATAAATATGGCTACTAACTGTGAAACTACAATATTATGCCAGTTATCCTACACCTATTTATTTTCATGCTTGTTCTGGTCATGTTAGAAGCTTGATGAGGAAAACGGGGGAAGGGGGGGGGGGAGGGGAGAATGGAGCTTCTAGTAGTTAGTAAAACTTGTAATCGCTGTCACTGAACCACCAAATACTGTCAGTATACAAAACTATCTTTAACCCTTTAGGGCTCCTAAGGAATTCAAAGTGCAGACCTGTTTCATCCCTGATAAATTGTTTTATATATACTCTTCTTAATCAGTAATTTTGTTCCAATAACGATGTATTACCGTATTTATAAAACTGTTTAGAAGGGTATATATCAATAAATCAGGGACGAAATTTGGTGGCTTGAAACTGTACTCTCAAGCAAGTGTGAGTTGTTTTGTCTTATTTATACCATTCACTAAATAGTTTAAAACCAGCTGCTGTTCAACCACTCATAAATTCAGATTAGAAAGAAATTGTAGGTGTATGTAGTTGAAATACTGTTGTTATCAGTGACCTGAATAGACCAATTGCGATGTCTTAAATATGCGAGGCTCTGGGGAATTAAACAAAAATAATCGCACTGGCATCGAAAAATGAATAACTGAATTCTTTTGTTTAATCCCCTGAGCTTCAAATCCAAGAAAGAGTTTTAAAATATTGAAATTGGTCTATTGTAATTGTTATCTGAAATGTAGTTGTTATTATTTGAAATGTAGTTGTTATTATGTGAAATATACAGTATCTGAAATGTAGTTTTTATTATAATCTGTAATGTAGTTATTATCTAAAATGTAGTTGTTATATCTCAGTGAAATGTAGTTGTTATTAAACCTGAAGTTGTTATTAATTATTTGAAATGTAGTTAATACCTGAAATGTAGTTACTGTATTATCTGTATTGTAGTGGTTATTATCTGAAATGTAGTTGTTATTAGCTAGAACTATTAACTGTAATAACATTTTATCCTGCTGATTGTGTATAAAATTATATCACTTGCTATTCCATTTTACCCCCAAGAAAATAGAATAAACAACTTTTTATTAATTCTTCTTTTATTATTTAGTTATTAATAGTCCTAAACAAAATTACAATATTGTGCTTGCGGGCTCTTGCTTGTAAGCAATCAAACTCCCTTGAGAGTATTTGCACCTAATTATTAAGGCACAGAAAGACTTAACATTTTTACATTTTGTCAGCCTTGTCGTTTTCCGACATTCTAAAATATGGCTTTTTAATAAATGAGCTTTTTGTGGTGGTAACAATTTATCTATAGTATAGGCGGACAACAGTCCGAAACGTCAGCATTTTCCATTCTTTTGCACTGGTTTACCAAATTGTTTATATACCGTACAATCCCACTTTAACCCCCCCCTGGCTATAAGCCCACCCATTTGCCAACGAATACTAGTTATTCCGGATATAAGCCACTGTTCCTTTCGTGTTTCTTTTTAAACATCAAAGTTTTTGATAGACTGTTACAGACATAAACAAGTGGCTACAGAGTTTAGAACAATAATTATAGTGACTCTCATTCTGTTCCAATCCAGTTGTTTCAGTCGTACAAATCGGTTGTATAGATGTTTTTGATAAATTTTCTGTTTATTGTGACGCGCAATAAATGTATTAAAACGTAACTCAAAATGTAATGGTATGTTAGCTTTAATTCGTTTCTCATGATCAGGTACATTTGATCTCGTCCCGAAACTTATTTTTATTCTTCTTATAAGCCCAGTGAATACAAGCCCCCCATTTATAAGCTCCAAAACCCCTTCAGGGGCGGATACAGGATTTCAAAAAAGGGGGGTGGATATTCACATCAATTTCAGCGCTAATGCCACATGTTAAAGTGAGTGTTGGGTGCCTTTGAACCCAACGCGTTTTGCATATATCCTTTGCGCATCAATAACAGTATTTAGCGGGCTCTAAAACCGTTAATTATCTGCAAACTTAGAATGTTTTGCCTGTTTTGTCGACGCTTGGTGACAAACTATTGATAAGTCGTATTTTTTTTTTTTCGGTAATGTAAAATAATGGGGGGGGGGGGGTATTCTGGGTGATGTATTCGCCCCTGCCCTTATGAAGGGCTTTACGGTATGTGGCCAGGTTGCCTATGCAGTAGTTCCAGCCTTCGAAGAGTGCAGACGTTTTTTTTCGATTTTTTCCTTATTCTGCTAGCTGCAGTTTTCCAACTTTAGATTTAGTTACGTCGTAGTTTTGAATTGGGAGACAAATTACGAAAAACTAACTCGGGAACAATGCCTTTCTTGTAGAAAAACAACACTCTCCCATCCTTTTTGTTCTATTTCCTTTTTTTGTAGTTGTATATGTGTGTTTGATTGTCCATATACCTGTAAATAGAGCAATAAACTACTGATCTACCCCCAATAACCGTGCTGTTTGCGGAACAGTATTTAATACAATAACAATTTATGTTAGGGAAGAAGTCAAAACAATGGCATTTTTGAGGAACCCAATTTTGTCGGAGGAGGTGGTGGGTGGCGGCACATACCCCCTACCCCTCCCCTCCCCACTTTTTCAGAGCTCAATTTCTCAAAACCTGATTTAGGGGTATTGGTTTTTATTGTATTATCGACTCCTCTCTCCACAAAGAAGGCGTTGGCGCAAGCACTTTATCAATATCTATTTTATTGAACATGATATTTGCTCCTGAAATTCAGCATCTTTGAAAAAAGGTGGTGGGTGGCGGGACATAATACCCCACCCCCTAAACTGGGTTCCTAGGAAGTACCATTGTTTTGACCTTTTCCCTTATACCGAGCATGGGAAATAAAGACGGGCTTTGCTAGTGCTATTCTCCACTCTCAATGAACGAGAGCACGTCGCTTTTCAAAATGGCGGCGCGCGGGAAATTCAGTCGTGGAAATGATTTAAGGTCATTCCCCTGAAAAAAATCCGCACATAGTTTTTTTTTCAAACTTTTTGTGTTTGTTCCTATGTATATGTTGACTCCGAATATGGAATAAAAAGTGGGGGTCACCAACTTCGTTTTTGAGTTACAGAGTGTCAAACTATGGTTATTTAATGCCAATTTTAGTGAAAAAATGTCATCATCGCAGTTTTTTATCCGGCCGCCAATAACAAACAATTACTGATGTACACTAGTGGGACTTATATTCTTATCACTTTTTTTAACTTTCAGTCGACTAAGCTTCACATTTAAGGAGTTTTGTCAATGAATGTCATTAGTTAACATGATTAATCAGCGTTAAAATTACCTCATTCCTAGTTGAAAATAGCTAAAAATTGCCCACCAATGACCCAAATTCTGTACTTTCTATCGATAGATATTGTTTAAATTTTTGCACCAGTTTGGAAAAGTTATTTTGTTACAAAATTGAAAAAGAAAAAGGGGGGTCCCTAATTTCAGTTTTTAGATATTCAGCAAAATAGTAAAAAAATTAGCATCAAAAATAATTTTTTTGCGAGGGGCCTGGGGCGAGTGTGGTTAAGTACGCCTCGATTTGTGTCCAAATGAATGGAATCGATTCTGGTCAGCGAATTCATGAATCGTTAGGCAAAATTGAGCCATTAGTGAGAAATTTTGGTACAAATATAAATATTGTTAAAATGCGCAGAAGAGCTGCGCAATGCAAAACTGAGGAATGACCTTAACTAAATTGCGTGGCGTTTATTTGCAGAACTATCAAATTCATGCTGCCGAGACGGACACAAGATTCCTTTAAACCTGTGAAAAGTTCTTAACCATTTTGTTTTGTTCAAGAAGTAATCCAAATGCCTCTATATGGCTCACAGGGCAGAGTGGGTGACTTTTTTGTAATTTTAACTCACAAACTGCAACATGTTTGTCCTTTCCTGTATGTGTTTCACTTTATCTCTTTTAATTGAATTGATTTCTTTAGTTGTAAATTATTTTGTACATGTATTTGTAATTCAGTTTTAACGTAATGATTTTACTTAATTACCGGCTAGTATCTTTCCCTTACGACCTCACAAATCAGTTCAAATCGACAAGTGACAGTCTGACTCGATTAGTTCAGGAGCTATTTTCAGGCTGCCAGTATTATTTATTTAGTTTCTTGTCTTAGTTCAAAATACATATCTATAGCGATACAAATAAACTATTTGTTGTTGTTGTTAGTTCTAATGCTTAGTTCTGATACACAGAAGACTCCGCCTCTAAATACTGTCTAAATGTTGTCTCCGTTTATCTGAAGGTACGAAATTATGTCGAATGGTATTATATACCCCGGCAAGTAACTAGTACCTGCAGCGGTAACAAGAACACAATACAATCAGTCAGTCCAGTCAACAATGAAATACCGCCACCAGTTCTTAAGCTTGTGGCATACACACGCCAACGCACTAACCTTTTCACCATGTTCAATATCGGCTTGATCTTCTTGAAGGTAAGTTTATAAGAATATTAAGACTGATCTTGATAAAAACAACAGCTTAAGAATTAATTTAGAATCATATATATGTACCATCAAACTTGAGGTAAAGCGATGTATCAGGTCTAAAGCCAAGGGAGTGAAGAGTTTGCAAGCAAACACTACATTAGGAACGCAATGAGTAGCCGTGATTGGTTTAAGACATAAAAAGATATACTTTGTATTATTCCCTTATTGGGTGATGATGTTGGACTGACTTTCTTGGATGGTGTTCAAACTAACGATAAATCAATGTCTTGCGCCCTTACTTCAAGCTGTGAGTAATGATAATAGTGATTTTAAAAACAAAATATATAAATAATAATAAAAATAATAACAACAATGATAATGACAATGATAATGATGATAATGATATACACGATAATGATAATGATAACGATAATATAATGATAATATAACGATGATAATGATAATTATAATGGTGATGATGATAATTATAATGGTGATGATGATGATAATGATAACGATAATGATAACGATAACGATAACGACAAGGAAAATGATAATAGTTTTATTGTTTTAATCGATGGCTCAGTCTTTGTCAAACCGATCAAACACTGGGCCGCAACGCTATTCTTATCTACAAATATTTGGTTTCTTTTAAGCCACTGGACTAGACCAAGGCGTAACGTCCCTGATCGACCTGTACTAAGGCACGAGCGAGGAGTATCCCGCATTTAAATCAAGGGTACTTAAAAACGTCAGATGCTGTAGAAGTTTTTCTTCATAAAACGACCATTATTTTTCTGTACACAGAGACTAATGGACATTTAAGATGCTCGGAGCTTGCCTTTTCTTCAGCATCTGCATTCTAGAGGCACATTTGGCTGTCAATGGGGTATGTGCGAGTATGTGTCTCTATCCCAACTTTTTTCGTTATTAGTTTTTTTTTTCAAAAACCACATACAGTTCTGATTATTCCTTTTCCCGTTAAGGAAGCGACCATGGATAATGTGAAGGCAATCTGGAGCCGATACACGACTGTGTCTCCTGGCGAGGTAAAACAGCAAGTTTTTACTCTCACGGTGAAGGGGTGGATAAAGGATATTTGGAGCAAAATTCATGATACGGAATGTTTTGACCCCCCTAATAAGGTCTAAGTGTTCTGAGCCGAAAAAATCTGCAGTTCGTATTCTGAAATATAAGGAAACTAAACCTAGGCTTTTTTACTGTCAATACCTCTTTCTGAGGCTTATAGACAAACACCCGAGGGCATAGACCCCCTGGGGGATACTCTAGGGTCAAAAGGGTATGGATGACCGCGTTGGAAAAGTCCCCAAAATACCCTAAAAATACCAAGGGATAAAAATTTCCCGATCTAAAAAATCACCTCTCGCTTTTAAAATTACCTTAAAAATACCAGTTGAAAGCTGAAATTTTACCCTGGATAGCTAACGGGTTAGTCTCCTTCGCAGCCGTTATTGGTCTCGATCTGATTTCAGGGTCTCTCGATCACTTCCTTAGTAGACTGCAAATACAACCCCTTCATCAGAGATTCAAGCGCGTTCCTCAAATGGGAGACTAGTAAAAGGAAACGGACGCGCGGACGGGAGCAAAAAGGAATGGGGCTAGGGGCGCCGTCCGCGCGTTCTTTCCTCTTCCCATGATCCCATGAGTTCCCATTTGCTGAACGCGCTTGAATTTCAATCTGTTGGCGAAGGAAGGGACTGTTTTGCAGTCTACTCTTTGATAAGGCCGGTCTCTCTCTCAAAAGCCCCCGGTCTGAAGGCCAAAAATTGAATACTGAGCCGCTCCCCCTCCCCCCCGGGGGGGGCTTATAAGGGCGTTATATACTTACGGTATATTTTTGTTTGTTCTAGGAGTAGAGTACTTAACAGTGTTTGTATTTTAGACGACCTATTATGGCGATTACCCAGTCGGCACCGGGGCATGTACTCTCGACCCAATGCCCCCCGTTTACAGTCAGCCCGGGTGGATTAAGGTTGCTGCTGGGAAAGACGATTACCAGAAGTCTCTTGGGTGTGGTTTATGCATTGAGATTACTGGACCTGGGGAACCAATAAGCTCGGCCCATATGGGAAGTCCTCCCGTCAAGGGTCCCCTGAAGGCCGTAATTGTCGATCTTTGCGGGGCCTGTAAGCAAGGTAAGACTTTTCAAGATGGCGACCTGAACGTTTACCCATAATTCCTAGCGCTTAAATGTCTTAAATGCCCATAAAAACCTTAAGCTTGATACACATAGCTGTCGTAAGTACAATGAAGAGTTTAACCAACTGTTACTTTTCCTGAGTTCTTTTAGCAGTGTAAGATTCGCAGTGCAACGTGTTAAAATGTGCAGCTGTCATCTTTTTTCGATATGATCTGTTGTGTGTCATTCTCAAATGTAAAGGTGTGAGCTGTAAGCGGGAACGAGTTTTGGAAGATCGTTTAAACGCCCTGTTTTGAAACTTGCGTTTAATATTCTTTCTCTACGGAACCGAAAGCCTACAACGCTTAACGGTCGTTCGGTTATTCGAATTTTGAGTTTACAGATGGCAACAGTTTTAACCCAAAACGTAAAAAATTAAACTTGATAAGGACTTTAAAGGAATTTAGTAAGCTAACATTCAGTATAAGTACAATGGTATAACCTTGACTTGTAATAAACAACAGGAATTGTAGTATCAATCGGATTTGTAATAAAAAGAAACAGTAGATGTAAGAACAACAGGATTGTAATAAAAATCAACAGGAATTGTTGTAAAATAATTAATCGGATCTGTAGTAAACTTTCAATGTTTCAGATTTGTTATAACATACTTAACCGGATATGTAACAAGCTATCAACAGGATTTATAATAACGATAATCATCTATAATTATTGTTACTACTAGTATTACTATTTTTGCTGTTACTATAATTTTTTTCATTGTTTTAGTCATTATTATCGTCATCATTATTATTATTTTTATTGTTGTTGTTGTCGTTGTTGTTGTTCTGATTATTATTTTAGCAGTAGCAACTTGTGTAGTTTGTTTTTCCACACACGCCTCTGTTGTCTACAAATATATTACAAATTCATGTTATTTCTTATTATTTACTGCAAGGTGAATAGCAGGCAGAAAATAAAAATTTTAAAGTATTTAGTAAATGCTAAAACCATACTAGACTATCTAACCATACTATCTAATGTCTATCTGACTCCATCATATGACAAACAGTTTTCCTTTAAAGTTTCAATGTTTTTCCGTATCTTAAACTAGGTGGCGTGGACCTTTACATTCCTGGCAATGGAAAATGGAAAACAAACATGAAAGCCATTGATTGTCCGTCTGTTCCTGGTAAAAATGGAAATATTCAATTTCGATTCGTCGGTGGCAGTTCTATTTGGTCGTTCAAGCTCCAAGTACTCAACAGCAAGTAAGTTGGAAACTCTGATAAAATATTCGTAGCTAACGCCAAGAGAAAATGAGAAAATCATTTTCTCTTGCTAACGCCAATTGCCAACGCGCAACCCCGAAATGTGATTATAACAAGCTATCGCTTTGATTGGCTCATTCCCAAAAACTCAAACTGCGGATGGCTCGCACGTTTTCCTATTGTCAAGTTACATGCATTACAAAAAATACTTTACAAGCGAGAATTTTCACCTTTCACCAGAATCTTTTACGTTCACGCATCGGGTTTATAATTTCGAGTTCTTCCCTCGGCCGACTCGTTCACAATTGTTTTTGACATAGGTGTTAGTTGATAGCCCGCGGGAGGAAACCAGTCTCTGTTCGGCCGATTTTACGGCTATTACTAGCGTCTGCAATTAAAAGAATACATCTGTTTTTTTAGCCGGCATGCAGACGCCAGTCTCTGCTCGGTGTTAAATTAAAGCGGCTGTGCGTAGACTAAGATATTGACTTTAGAAGATTTCATTTTTTTTGCTTGGGGAAGTGTAATGAAAATAAACCATTGTTGTGTTTGATTGACATTGTGGTCAACACTTGCTGGTAAACCACAATCCACGCTTTTTCTATATATATCTACCCCTTGATCAACGAAAAAAAAAAACATTTCAATCAACTACACTCAAGGAGATCACTCGCAGACCAAATGTCTAAACAAGGCGGTTTATTACAGGAAGCTTGTATAAAATCAGTAAAAATTGCGTCTAACAGCATCCAACAGTGTTAAACATCTTCTGACAATGTTAATTATCATCAAGTCCTGTCTAACCGCTATTCATCATCAAGGCTTGGTCTAATCATCATTCATCATCAATAATCATCAAGGTCTGTCTAACCATCGATCATCATCACTTTTTGTCTAATCATCATTCATCATCAAGGTCTGTCTATACATCAATCATAATCACGTTTTTTTCTAATCATCATTCATTATCAAGGCCTATCTAATCATTAATCATGATCAAATTCTGTCTGATCATCAGTCATCATCAAGGTCTGTCTAATTACCGGTCATCATCAAGTTTTATTTAATCATCAATCATCATCAAGGTCTGTCTAATTACCGATCATCATCAAGTTTTATCTAATCATCAGTCATCATCCAGGTCTGTTTAACCATCAATCAGCATCAAGGTTTGTTTAGTCATCAATCATAATCAAACTCTGTCTTATCATTAATCAACATCAACATCTGTCTTATCAGCAATCACCATCATGCTCTCTCTAACATCATCCACCATCAAGCACTGTTTAACATTGTCTTGTCATACTTGATCCAACAGTGTCTCTTACCACTCAGTATAATCCAAAGTGCTGCTTGATGATAATTCTCTTTTCCTGCTTTAGTCTGTAATAGTTTTTTGCTTGTTTGTTTTTAAGCGTTCTTAAACTAACTTGTTTTGCGCGCAACAATTATTGACGTATGAAAAATATCCAGCAATTTAATCAGTTGTTGATGATTCTTCGGAACCGTCCTTCAATACTCCACCTTCTCGTTTTAAGGCTGTCTTTTAAAGAAAGTACCTATTAGTGCACGCCTCAAACGACAGTCATTCTTTGCTGTTACTGCAAAGCGTTAACGATCAGGAAAGAGTATTTGAAGTTCTTTTTTTTCTCACTTAAAAACCTACATCTCTATTCTAGGCTTCCCACAGCAGGAGTAGAGATCAAGAAAAAAGGCAGCAATGATTGGGTGTGTCTTAAAAGAACTGACGACAATTTTTTCACTGGTGACGGGCAAGGGCTTGGAAAACTAGCGTTTCCAATCAACTTACGTTTAACCAGTATTACAGGTCAACAGTTGGAAACCAGTCTAAACCAAATACAGGACACAGGTAGCATTTCAACTTCCATTCAGTATTCTGGATTCTCTCCAGGTGAGTGAATTATTCAAACAAATCACAAACATCAGGCCCCTAGGGAGGGAGGGTACGATGTTTGCGCTAGTCCCCCGCCCCGTCTCCCTTAGGCCTTTAGGCGGCCAAGAGCAACTTTTTTTTGGCCAATTATTTGAAAAAGCATTTTTTCTAAATTGGTTCGAAGTTCAAAAGCTGGTTGGTTTTGCCTTCTTGTTTTACATTTCAGTTTCAAACAATCTTATTTTCAAAAATTTCACACTGTCAGAACGAAGGAACCTTTTGAAACAAATATTTTGCAATCAAGCAGCCATTTTGACTGTCATTGCAAAGCCGTATGAAAGCGGAAATAATTTTTTATACGACATCTATCCAAGCTGATAAATTTTTGCATTATCTTTTAATTCGCAATATTGGTATATTGAGCCCAGCAGTTAACAGGACATATACCCGTTGTTTCATCTACATAACCAATTTAAGTGACCTGTCCTCCATGTAATTTCGATGGCTCAGTTGGTAGAGCGTCTGACCGGTAATCAGAGGGTTGCGGGTTCGATTCCCGTCAGTGACTCGGCTCCCCATGTGAGTCTCTGTAGCTTAGTGGGTAAAGCGTCTGACCGGTAATCAGAGGGTTGCGGGTTCACTTCCCGTCAGTGACTCGGCTCCCCATGTGAGTCTCTGTAGCTTAGTGGGTAAAGCGTCTGACCGGTAATCAGAGGGTTGCGGGTTCACTTCCCGTCAGTGACTCGGCTCCCCATGTGAGTCTCTGTAGCTTAGTGGGTAAAGCGTCTGACCGGTGTTCAGAGGGTTGCGGGTTCACTTCCCGTCAGTGACTCGGCTCCCCATGTGAGTTTCTGTAGCTTAGTGGGTAAAGCGTCTGACCGGTAATCAGAGGGTTGCGGGTTCAATTCCCGTCAGTGACTCGGAAGTCTTTTCTGTGACGACAAGAACAATTTTTCCCATTATTGTTATCCTTTTTATTATTATTCTTAATATCAACTGGTTTATATTTCAGGCAAGAAGCCCGACGGTATCAAGTGTTATGGACAGGGTAGTGGAGCCGCAACAGCTGGTAGGCGTAATTTAATGTAAAGTCGTGATTAAAGTCCCTACCAAGCTTAAACTTTTACTTTTTGGATTAAAAATATTGTCATCTGTGAACTTAAAATTTGAATAACCAAAGAAAATTTTCACGTCTAAGTATACTTTTTAATAAAAAAAAGATTGGAACAAAAATTTTGACCGAGCAGGCCGGGGACTGGTAACCGGTGACGTAGCAGCCGTGAGTTATGTGGTTTTTGTTAAAAAATTTTCAATTTAAAAAAAAAATTGTCATAAATTTTTTATTTCAAACAATTTCAAGGGAATAACTAATTGATTGAAGTTTTAACAAGATGACTATTCAAGCCAGATTTGAGTTTTTGAGATACAAAAGTTTGTCTCTGCTTTATGCCTGGTGCTACGTCATATGCCTCCTGCTACGTCCTCATTGCATACTTCAAGTCAAAAAATGTAAAAGGAACAGCGAGAAAAGGTTTTATTTTGGAAAACTACTATTATTAAAGGGTTCTACTTTTTGGAACTTAAAAAATAAGCTTGATAGGGACTTTAAAGATGTCCTCGGTCGTACGGCGTTCTTGGTCTTTATTAAAGCTTTTGTAAAGTCGGTGTCGTCAGGCACTTTAGTTTGATCGTTTTCATGGTTTGAAAATCCTGCGCGCCGCCATTTTGAAATGTGACGGGTTTCGGTGCCAGACCCCTCTCGTACATTGCCATTGTTATCATTGAGAGTGGAGACTTGCATTGTAACCGAAACACGTCACATTTCACAATGGCAGCGTCCGAGAAATTCAAACAGTGGAAATGATCAAAGAAATTGCTTTCGTTAGATATATGCACAGAATTATCAAGTTTAGTTGGCCATTACGGACTTAGTCACCTTCGAAGTAGTCTCTCCCGCAACGGAAGCCACGACTAATATGGATGCAAACTTGTCATTTCTTGTGTTTCTGGTAAATCCCTACGAATAAGGTGAAAGGGATTTTCATTAATACAATGGCTTGTTCAAACTGCTTTGTAAAAGGTTTAAGGTTTCTGCACGGCTCAGATTGTCAATGAACGCCTTTCGTTAAGTTTGCGATCGTTGACCGAAAATTCTCGAAAGTGTCAGTGACTGCAATGGGTAGTTTAGTTATTCATTTAAACACTTTTTCTCTCTGTCTTTGTAGTGGACCCAAACTTCTGTAAGGGCAAAAGCGATGGAATGTACGCTGATCCAAAAGATTGTACTGCATTTTATCAGTGCGCTCAAGGAAGGGCATTCAAGAAATTCTGTTCACCGGGGATGTATTTCAATCCCAACCTAAAAAACTGTGATAAAGCAACCAATGCGAATTGTCCCAAAGGTGCGGGTGGCGGAGGTGGAGGAGAGGGTGGGATGCCTTCCACAACTCCAACTATGCCAACTGGTGGAGGAGGAGGGGAGGGTGGGATGCCTTCCACAACTCCAACTATGCCAACTGGTGGAGGAGGAGGAGGAGAGGGTGGGATGCCTTCCACAACTCCAACTATGCCAACTGGTGGAGGAGGAGGAGAAGGTGGGATGCCTTCCACCATTCCAACTATGCCAACTGGTGGAGGAGGAGGGGAGGGTGGGATGCCTTCCACAACTCCAACTATGCCAACTGGTGGAG
>JAOBAT010123519.1:23154-36186 GCA_026413305.1 Hydrozoanthus tunicans
GAGGAGGAGGAGAGGGTGGGATGCCTTCCACAACTCCAACTATGCCAACTGGTGGTGGAGGGGGACAAACAACTGTGACTCCAACTATGGGAACAGGTGGTGGAGAATCCGCCTCAACTCGGCCAACTGAGGGTGGTGGTGGAACCGAAGGTACTTGGTCCAATGAAACATGAAATTTATTACATTTTACAAGTGTTTTCCATTTAATTTTGGTTTCTTGTTTAGAAAACACTTAAAACGCAAAAGATCGTGATCGTTGAACTAAAAAATATGTTACCTGACGAAAGTAATAAGCTCAGTTTGCCGAAATATACTTGTATATTTTTAAACGTTTTATCAGTGAACGTTGCTTTATGTATTTTTGATCATGAATCCTGATAATGAGGCATCTTTGTTTTTAAAAAAATATGTGTTTAAACTGAAACAAATACTAGTACAGTAATATCACATAACAAATTAAAAATAATAAAATTGAGAGTAAGCAGATAAGCCCTACTCTCTCCAGCAAAGGTAGTTGATAACATAAAGAATGCTGGACTTGGTGCTTTTTGCCGACTTGCTAGGATCTTTCACAAATACTAACCTCAAAATAATAGCTCAATTTTTGTTCAACTTTCTGAATGTTTCTTGTTCTGGTGTTTAGATAACGTATAACATGGTGTTTGGATAACGTATAATATGGTTTTTGGATAATGTATAACACGGTGTTTGGATAATGTATAACGTGGTGTTTGGATAATGCATAATATGGTGTTTGGATAACGTATAACATGGTGTTTGGATAATGTGTAACATGGTGTTTGGATAATGTATAACATGGTGTTTGCATAATGTATAACAAGGTGTTTGGATAATGTATAACATGGTGTTTGGATAATGTGTAACATGGTGTTTGGATAATTTATAACATGGTGTTTGGATAATGTATAACATGGTGTTAGGATAATGTATAATATAGTGTTTTCATAATGTATAACATGGTGTTTGGATAATGTATAACATGTTGTTTCTATTGGTAATCAAATTGTTTCGAGTGCAATTCGGGATTTATCAGCACGAGTAAATATTTCAAAGACTAACTTAAATTTGAACGAGCGAATCCATGTTATACATTATGCGAACAACATGTTTTGCATTATCCTAATAATACGCATACACTGGCCTTGTTAGATAGTAGATGTTGATAGTAGATTATATCTTTACTGATACTACATTATATCTTTAGGCGTTGGTGCCGATTTCTGCAAAGGAAAACCGGAGGGCGTGCTTCTTCCGCACCCCAAAGACTGCTCCTCTTTCATTCAATGCAGCCACGGGAAGGCTTATGTCAAAGCATGTGCTCCTGGGCTTGTTTTCAATCCAAGTGCAAAAGTGTGTGACTATTCTTATAACGTAAAATGTAAAGCAAAAGACAGAGTTCATTTACAGCTTCAAGATGTTTCAGACATGTTGCATAACAAGGCCGGTAAATTAACAGCCTTTGAAATGGTTGCTAAAAAGCGCAAAACCTCATAGTATAATAAACAACAACAAACGTTTGTTCAAGAACGTCAGAAGCAAAAGAGAAAACTAGAATAGCAACAAGAAATAAACAAATAGCTGCAACTTTACCATTAACTTCTTATCACCTTGTTCGTCTACTGTGATTGTTTAACGGGAACAATTTATTAACATTTACTGTTCAGTTGTCTCAAGATGTGAGTCGTAAAGGACCTCCACGTTTCGACTGCTTACTACTATGCTTCTTCAGGCGATTTGTAGACTGTCATCTTGTTTGCTTAAACTGGCGTCGCGGATTGGCACGTTGTGAAAAGCGTGCGGTAACTTAAAAGGATCTGACCATGCGCAAACAGCAAAAACCGACGTGGCAGATCTTTTTAAGCTTTCAATTTAATTTAGTACTTGGCATTGTAAATAGCGTCTAAGAGCGTTGTAAAAGATCTTATTTCGCTAATATTAGTTAGAGCTCTAAACACAGTATTTAAGTTACAGTGGAGAGACTTTTTTATTCTGATTTATGTCTGTTAGAAGGCGAAACGTTGTAATTTCATGTTAGTCAATTAAGCTAAATCCTTTTTCAAGCCTAGGTGGCTTATATGGCCGGCGCTTATACCCGGTTTCCGTATTGCTAAATGACTCCCCCTGGACAGCACACTAATCCATCACAGATTAGTCCCAGATAAGTCGAGTAAAGTATCTCATTTTCTCAAGGAAAACCTCTGAAAAAATCTGACCGGGGCTCGAACTTGCGACCCTAGATTTACGAGTTGTCGAACGCTTACCGCTCGGCCACTGCGCCGCCGCAAATTCAATTTCCACGGGTATAAATGCTTTTAATTTTCTGGTTAACTGAAGAGCAAATACATGCTCACTTTTCGCGGGGGATAACCTTGGAGTACTGCGATATACCTCGCGCATATGTATCGGAGTAACTGTTTTCTTATGGATCACAGTACTTCGCAATAACGTTTAGCTCAGTGATTTTTTTTAAAGCAAAGTATACCTTGATACCTACAAAAATAATGCGAACTTGTTAATATTGTTGCGCGGGAATTTTCTAAGCGTGTTAATTTCGACAACTTTTAACTTGCGTTAATTTTAACAGCAATAACTTCCTTTGTTTATAGCATGTTTAAAACACTGGATCAATTGTATCACTTGATCCATATATTGACTGTTTATTTGTTAAAAAATTTTACGACTCCACCCATATGTTTGTTTGTTTTTTAAAAACTTTAACGGAATCAGAAGTAAAGTATGTCGGCTGTTGTACTGTTTTCCAAAAAATGTGTTGTCTTACTGCGCTAATTTTCTTGAAAAACATACCTTAAAAAATATCGCGTTAATTTTATTTAATTGTAATTACGACCCCTTCAAACCGCGCAGGTATCAAGATAACTATTTATATAGTATACTGACCTGCTCGAATACGCGCGATTTGAGTGGTTAAGAGATAGTAGTTGTGAGACAATAACGAAATAAAATGGCGGGTCGAAGTAGTCGCTCCGAGTACGTTTCGGATAACGGTATCGAAAAAAATTACAGAAAAGTAATGTAAATAGTATCAGCAACAATATCCTCAGTATACAAACGTACTGATTTTTTATTTGAATAAGTGATAATACTACGATGCAAATCTTAAGTTGACAATGACTTGTGTTAGCTAGCTCGAGGTATCCTGAGACACATTTTAGTTTTTCAAAGCTTTTGGACTAACCTAACTTTTTTCTCTTTTTTCAAACATTTTTTAAGGAACCACTGTTTAAGCTTTGTTTTGCTTCCTTTTTTGTCTTTTAGTTGGAGCTAAACCATTAGTATTTAAGTTTTGGGATTTTTTTCCTGCTTGCTTTAACTCTTTGATGGTTTAAACTAAGCTGTTTCGATGGTGCACCCGTTCTTGCTTTTGTGAACCTAAACATTTGTCCCAGTTTGGTGCGGGCGAAACGTTTGGCGGAAGGAAAACCTTCAACTGGTAGATCACAAAGTTTTTCTCTTGGATTAAACTTCAATTCCAGCGGACACCGCCTCTCCTCGGTTTCTCCGTTATAGCACACAATGAAATTGCTGCGATCATCTGGGTCGGCATATACTCCGTTTGGCTTCGTATGACAGAAACTAGTTATTCCTGAAAAAAAGAGAAAACAAGGTAGCGTAAAAAATACTATAGTTTTATTTCTTAAAGATATGAAAATAATTGACAATAACGCGATGTTTCTGCGTCGACCTTACACCAATATCAAGCGAGTAAGCCATATAGCTGATAAGAAAAACTACACTAAGTAAAAATTTTGTAGGGTTTTTTCTATTTAATAACACACACAGCAAAATTTCTCGATTCTGGTAGTGGAAAAAGCGACAATGAATACTACGATTACAATTACGACTTCGGCTTGGAGTACGACTACGACTTCGATTACTACGACTGCGACGACTATTACGACGATTCCGACTTCGACTCCGATGATTCGGAACACGATTTTGAGTATTGCGACTACTAAGAGTACTACGATTACGATTAATATTATGACTATAGTTACAATTACTACGAATACAAAATCTACGACTACTACGAAGACTACGACTATTACGATTACTCGACTACTTCGATTGCGACGACTACGACTACCATTAATACGATTCAAATACGATTACGACTACGATAACGACTGCGTTTACGATGACGGCTATGACTTTTTTTTAACTTCGATTGCGATTACTCTTGTTAATACCTCGATACTGATTCTTTTTATACTGATTAGAAACTCTTTCTATGCTTGTCCTGTAATTTTGAATTTTCGAGTTTCAACTTTTCGTCGCAACAGTTGCCCGGCGTGGCAACCAGAGATATATTACTTTAGTTAAAGCTATACTTTTCAGAAAGGGTTTACTTAAAAGTAAACAACTGAGAAATTTGGACTTCTACTTTAAAACAGTTCGGCAAAATTTTAAAGTTTAAGCTGCAAATGGACATCCCTGCCGCCTCCATCAAGAAAACCTTGCTCGCGCTCGCAGTTCCATTTCTAAACAGCCAATCAGAACTAGCACGTTATTTGACTGCACCAAACATAAAAAACTTAGGCTACAATCGTTTTCTTTCATTCTTAGTTTTGATTTGGGATAAAGTGAAAGGAAATCTGCGAACAAATGCCTTAGCCGGACAACAAATTATCCTGTGAATGCTTGAAGATTGGAGGAAAATAAATAACGAATAATTGTACATTTTTCTTAGAACTAGATTCAGGCCGTTACTGGTAGTCTGCCTGGTATGTCAGCGTTTCGTGCACTATTTATAATTTAATTTCGAAAATATTCGGATGATAATAAACTTTCAGACAAAAGAAAGGTGTGAAAATTTAATCGCCCAAAAAATTTAACTTGCGAATATTGAAATGTACGAAAGTTTTTGAAATTTACTTAATGCTAATCAATGACTTAATGTCGCACTGAGTTTGGAAGCCTGTAAGTTGTAGTCAGAGATCCGTATTATAGCTTACAAGAACAAATCGGGTTCATCATTTCCCAATTGAATGCCTCTTCTCGGTTTGTCTCATCTTCAAATCAAATTGTTTCACTGCTTTGGTGTGTTCGGCGTTTTGTAGTTCCTCACGATTAATTCGTGAAAGCACAAGAGGTACACCGCTTCTTGAGTTCTTCTCCTCCTCGATTGCGAGGATCGACTTAAGAATAATTTGTAATTAATTATGTATTAAGTGTCGTCGTTTGTCCGAAAGTTAAGGGTGAAACTGTCAGAAGGTTTTTGGTCCGAAATTATATTTTTGTAACTAAAGTACACAACAAATATCATAATATTATTTGCATAATGAATTTCACACAAAAAACATTTCTTACTCCTACTTTGACTCTTCGGCTTGCTCGAGTCTTGCTGAGTGGCGAACTCGCCCAGATCGTCTCCCTCTTTTTCACCAGGCTTCCGAACGTCCACAAACACTTTTTGTCTGCCCTCGTGGATTCGAATGTTTATAGCGTTACCAACTCGCAATCCTTTTGCAGCACTTGTTGGATTACCAGGAAAACTTTGATCACTCTGCATTGAGATGAGCACCCCCGGAACTCTGTTGTTGGTGTTGCTGTTTTTCTCCTAAGTATGATAAGATGATTTCTATCTTCATGGCAGAGATCGTATAAGCTCGTAAGTAAACTAAGGCACGAGTGCACAGCTTAGTTGCCAAGGAAATGGTAGCAGTGGACGGCTGTTTTGCTCTCATTTGAGCTTGTTAGCACTTCACAGCCAGGCCACTTAAAACTTAACTACCTTCTCGGATGAGGACGTTAAACCGCGGGTCCCGGGTGGAAGGCCTCAAAGTGGACCTCGAGTCCAGTTCTCCCGTAACTCCCCGAGTCAAAATATTATAAAACCAAGGGCGCAGCTTAGGTGCCAACGAAGTGGCGCCAGTGGACAGCTGTTTCGCTCTCATTTGGTTTCGTCAGCACTGCATTTTTTCAGGCCACTGAAAAAGGACAAGTACTTGTATCCAGCAGCCTTAACTCCCATGGCGGACCTATATGCTGACGAGCTCAAATGACTGTGTTGTCCACTGCTGTCACTTCCTTGGCAATTAAGTAGCGCATTCGTGCATGGTTAAGTTTATCGTAAAAGTCTTCCTTATGATATGCTAAATACAGTTAGAGGTATCATTTAAACTTCAATTCGCCAATTACATATACAAAGTGGATGTTTTAGGAAACCAAGCACGTGCTGCAGGCATGGCTGGGTTGGTGAAGTGGCAAAACCTTTTAATTCGCTATTCTTCATTTAATTATTTTAGCAAGGTCTATACGCTGGAGTAACAAAATATTTCATGTGGCACTTTAAAGTGTATAAATCACTATCAAGGAACTTGGTCTAGTAGAAAGAGATTTTGAAAAAGAAGAAAAATATCGTTTGTTTCATTAAAATAACCTTTTGGTTGCTGAGTAATAAAGCTTTTTCAAATATGCAAATTACCAATCTTGTGACGTCAAAGTAGGGAATCCAAAGGGAAAAACTACAAAACAACTGTTATCTCTTTAACACGTGTTTGTGTTTGTGTTAAAGTGTAGAGTTTCAGGATCAATGATCTGGTATTTCAAGAAATATTGACTGTTTTGTAATTTACCCTTTGGATTCCCGACTTTGACGTCACAAGATTGGTAATTTTCATATTTGAAAAAGCTTTATTACTCAGCAACAAAAAGAGTTATTTTAATGAAACAAACGATATTTTTCTTCTTTATCAAAATCTCTTTCTAACAGACCAAGTTCCTTGATAGTGATATATACACTTTAAGAAACTTACATTTTTGTTAACTGAATGTATCTTTTCTGGTTTGCTCTTGTACGATGTCATATTTGGTTCGTGGTAAGAGCTGTCTCCTTTAGTGGTGGAACTTGGTAAACCATCGCCTTCTTTTACTCGATAACGTACGGGGAACTGAGCAGCCCCGCTTTCTGTTTGGCCATTATGTTGTGATGTTGGTCTTTTTACAATTTTCGGGAGATCACCGACATTTTTATTAGCTTTGATCCATTCTTCTGTGTCGGTATGGGAAACCGGTTTCTTGTTGGTTGTGTTGGCCTTCTGTTGATTTTGACTTGGTTTAACGAGTGGTCGAGCGATAGCAAGTTGAGGTCGTGTCGGTGGGTATTTGGGAATTGTAATCGTGTCATTCATTTTTCCTTTTAAATAACTGAAGCTTTGATTGACTTGGAATTGAATTTTTTTCCCCACGGTATAATTGGCACTCTGTTTTCCTAATGAAACAAGAGTTAAGGCCTGATTATCATTCGAACCAGAAGAACTCTCCGACTCTTGAAAAGCAGGAGTGTGCTGTTCCACGTGATCTCCTTGGTTAAGATCAATCTTCTTGTCCTTATTTCTTGTAACGTTTTCAATCTGAAAATTACTATCCGGACCACTCCAAAACTTTTGCCCCGCGCCTCCCGACTCGTTGTTTTGTTTATTGCTTGTTCTGCTATCACTATTTTCCAATCCGTCATTAAATTGCTGAAAGTTAAAACCCTCCAGCCCAAAGTTGTTAACGCTATCCTCAGTACCGTGTGAAATGCTTTCTGCCTGATCAACCATCTGTTTTATAGACGAGTCATCCTCAAACATATCTTGGCGTCTTTCGCCGGATTGATAATACTGTTCTAGTTGTGGTCCATAATCTACGTAATCGTGAAAATTAGACCTACTGTGCCCGTTTCGGGAACGATTTATCCCCCAGTGTTTAGCAAGACCTGGTTTAGGTTTTTGTCCATCATCGTTATCGAAATATTTAATGTTCCTTACAGAAGGTTCTTCATCAGTGGCGGTCTTGCCTTGATACGCTGGATTTCTGACACCAAATAAAACCATTGAAGGTCGATGTAATTTTAAGGTTGCTTGTTTTGGGCTATTATCTTCAGCGTCGGCCACTTCGAATGATTTATCTTCGTGCCGGGAAGCTGTTGTAGACAGAGGCATTTTGATGCTATTTGGGGGCATCCGCATGTTCATGGAAGGAGAGCGATGTACAAATTTATCGTGGAGGTAGTTAGCCCCGAACTTGATGAAATTACTACTTGCATCATTATAAAACGTGTCAACATTTTGAGGAAGTACTTTTGGAGGGAATACCTGGTTTTTAAACCTGTTCTTTGTTATATTTCCAACAACAAAATCATTGTTTTGTCCAGGCTTTGAAGTTCTTCCATTTGCAACCCTCTGTTGATTTGCTTGATTTACTTTTGTTTTTATGTTGTAATTCTGCTTAATGAGTCGTTGAGCTGGAATGCGTCCATCAAAATAACCTTCTTCAATATTTTTATCCATATCTTGCATTTCTGACAACTTCATTTGCTGTCTCTGAGTTAAAGCATTACTAGAAACGCCACTGACAGTTGGAGGACCAGTACTGAATTTTGATTGGTGTTTCTGCCTTCCATTATACTTGCTGGTTTGAACAAAGCCTGTTCTATACGTATTTCCAGAAGAATTTTCGTAACTTTTACCAGTCCGAATTTCATTTGTAACGTTATTGCCCTTTTTAAAGTTCTCTAAGCGTTCGGGTTCCCTTGTATCGTAAGATTCCAGCTCAGTGTTAGTGTTGCGGATTTGGTGTCCAATAGGACGGCGATGCTGCAGGGCTACAGAATTTGAATACGAATAGCTACCTTTTGCAGTACTGGCTGGCATTTTTTGTACTAATAGTGGTACTTTCGGATAGTACTGAAAATTGTTGCCTTTTTCATTGCTTGTACCCATTTTCAAATAAGTACTCTCCGCTGGTTTCTGAATAATATTATTGCTGTCATCTTTATGTTCTTGGGCATTAACGAAGGAGCTGTCATCTTCAATCTTCTGTATCCCAGTTACATGTTCTTTGATTGGAACCTCGCTTTCGGCCTCTCCAGAAACAAATAAAGCCCTTGATTTCTGAGGTGTTTTGCTATTTCCTATTGCAGGCCATTGAAAGCCTGGTGTCTTGCTATTTGGAAAATAGACATAAACTAACTGTTTCGGAGTCGGATTGTTCTTTACTCCTCTGTTGAGAAAAACAGGTTGAAGATCGTTTGTGTTTTTATCAGTAGCTGCATAAGGAGGCTGATGAAATGGTCTTAGCGTTGAGAATACATTGATATTCTGTTTACTTTTCGGTTGTTTAAACCCACCCTTCAACTGATAGAGTATTTGTACAGGGATGTCAGGAGTTTTAACCCTTAAGTCTTCAGGATCTCGACTTTTAAATGGGGCTTCATAGTTTTCCCTGTAATCGTTCTTGTCTATTTTCATTGCAAAAGTGCCTGTTGTGTTATGATCTAACAGTTGATCGCTGTCTTTCCCGACACAATTTACATTTTCTGCCACATCGCATCGTGATATCAGAGCGTTAAACAACTGACCAGGTGAACAATACTTTTTCACAGTGTTACCGCCATTACAGTCATAGAAGCCAGAACAGTCCTGCGGGTCAGCGTACGTTCCATCCTCTTTGCCAGCACAAAATTCTTCGTCAGCTGCCAAAATGAGCACAGTTGTTGAAAATATTGCTTATAACGTTGAGTAAACACTTTTATAAAGTAAAGGAAATATAACGCGCGTTCTGATTGGCCGTGGTGACGCACTCTAAATATGATTATTCCTCTTAGTTTTTCTGGAATTATCCCTAATTACGTTGGTTTGATAAAATCACTGTGTTTCCATGGTAATAGATTGTGAAAAGGATGCTTTTATTACTAATTTTGTCATTTGTTTTTTTTCTAAAACTTTCGTCAGTTTTGAATTACAAACAGAACTGATTGTCACAAATACGTGTTTTGAGAAATTCAACCGATATTTTAAAATCAATATAGTTAAGGTAAGCTCCATTTGGGTCTTATGAAAAAAAAAAGTAAAAAAAGTAAAGTGGTGTATTTATATAGCACCTTTTCCAAATGAATGCTCAAAGGCGCTTTACAAAGATCAGTTTACCCCCTGCGGACCAGAAGCATATACAGGCGCCCCAGGCAGCCGCTTCAAAGCGGTCCATGTATGCTGGTACTCATTTACCGACCCCGGAAGGATGGAAAGCTGAGTGGTCTTTAGCGGGAAAGAAGGTTGCCCAAATATTCAACCCTTGACCAGGCCGGGGATCGAACCGGGGACCTCAGGATTGGGAGGCAGAGATCTTACCACTGCGCCAACCCCTCCGCTATAGTTATCCGCTGAAACCAATTTACGACTGCGCAAAACATGGCGGCCTGTACATTTACCCACAATTCCTAGCGCATAAATCTCTAAAATGGCCCATAAAAACGCATAGTGAGAGTATGTAAACCTCAAATTTGACACACTCAGTAATAACTTTAAGGACACACACAACATTTTTTAAACATGTTTCGACACTGACCTAGTGTCATCATCAGTGGTGCAAAAGATTGAATTTTACACTAAAGTATATATAAACCAACATACATACTCTTGTAAATTTCAATCTTTTGCACCACTGATGATGACACTAGGTCAGTGCCGAAACATGTTTAAAAAATGTTGTGTGTGTCCTTAAAGTTATTTCTGTTTTGCTGCTTTTGAGACCTTTTGACACACACAGTGTTGTTAGTACTTGTAAGGAAAAGTTTTACGAAAAGTTTTCAGAACGTTACGGCTTCCCCGAGTTTTCTAAACGGTATAAGATTTGAAATGCATTGTGGTAAAATGTACAGCCACCATCTTTTTCAAATGTAGAGTTAAAAACTAATAATATCCTTTTACTGGTGCACTTGGAGACTGAACTTACTCTGGCCGTTGTTTGGTCGCTTTCCCTGCCCATGACACTTGATGCCATCAGGTGTGCCGCCTGTGGATCAGAAACTATTTAAGCTTTGGTGTACATGTTTACCCTACAAAATCGTCCAGAATTCTGAAACTATTAAAACAACAGGGTGTTTACCTTATATATTAGGTAGACACGCTATCAATGTGCAAATTTTGGGCACTCTGCACTGAAGAAAGCCTATTAAGTCTATGGTACATGTACAAAAACGTAAAAATGGATGAAACAAACAGGATTTCTTTTCCTTTTTTTGTACGATAACTTTCTGTCAGAACAAGTATTTGAAAAATGACAAAAGTAAGAGCAAATGTAGCACAAGAAGTAAAAAGCAAGCAAAACATTAAACAAAACCTTCCTGTAAATGCGGTAAAAGAAAACTTGAAAACAAGCTTTGGAAGATATGGTTAATAAAGTTTTATCTTTAATATGCGTTTGGTGGCGCGTTTACGCAACGACGAAATAAGCCTAGAACATCTAAATTATTCTACTTTTTATGCAACACAAGCACCTTGACGATGTTAGACACAAAAAATACAAGAGGTTTTGAGGGACGGCAGAAAAATGTTCATGTAAAAGAAAATAAACGTACGGGAGAAAGTATCAAAATATTTTCAAGTAACAAAACAAAGTTAAACGGTGCAGACAGATTAAGATGATTTAAATACGCTCAATAAAGAGAGAAAACTAAGAACTAAGTTTTATTCAAATGATATAATAAAAAGCGCGCGAAAAAATTGTTGTTGTTGTTAACGAAAACCGAAGATTTTTTTTTGTTGGAGGGAAAAGCGCGCGAAAAAGTTATCGCTGTTGTGAAGGAAGACTGAAGATCAGTTCTATTCAGGGGAAAACAGCTCGAAAAAATTATCGATGTTGTGTGGTAAAAAAATGACTTGCCAAAAGAATAGCAGTGGTTGATAAGATCCCAAGCGAGAGTTAAGGACACTGGAAAAATTAACATAGGTATGAATTTTCATTTCAACCTTCCCAAGACATCGAAAGAGAACTGATGTTCAGCAACAATGACAAGTTGAATCTAGTCGAGGTGTCTTGGGTAATAGAGATATTTAAGGTAAAGAAAACTTAAACTTAAACACAAAAGGAGACCTGTAACTGACTTTTGCTTATGAAGTGATAATTGCGGCAGCAGTATTTTTTGTTTATTTTCATGCAAAGTAAAAAATTGTACTCATACGTTAATAGTGTTCATATCAGGCACCTAAAATACCTCGAACATCAGTGTCGGAGAACTGAACATCACTGACTATATTGTCATCGTTCTTCAGCTGCATAATGGTGTAATCGAGCTGCTCGTTGAAAATGCTCGTTAGGCGAACCTTCATAGGAAAAGACATTTGGCGAAGCCCCGTGCTAACGAAGAAGTTCTCGTCATTGCGGCTGAGACAAAACCATTCATCAGTAGTTGGGTTATACACTTCAACCCCAGCTACGGGAACCCTGATGATAGCAACAACGAAAAAGCTTTTCTTCAGGTTCATACACACTTACTTTTACACCACTAAAGCCTGCTTGCGGCAGTTGAGTTACTACTATAGCGCGGAAAATTTGCATAGTTGCCCCCGTCTTAAGTCGTTTTCCATATGACCAGTGCGGCCGGTCCGACGAGCCTGTTCTTAATTGGACGCACAAGTTCTGAGAGCTGGTTTAGACCGTGCTTGCGTACTAGCGCCGTTCAGTGCTCCCGCTGCAGTTGGCTAAAGCGCGGGAATTTGGACAGGCGGGGGATGCACACGCGCGCCTTTTCAGTTTTTACTGCGTTCAAATACTACCAGCACGCAGTAAAAACTAATTTTGAACAATTCTCAACTCAAGAGCTTGTTTCTGATGGCCCTGGACCTTTCCATTTAAACCGTCAAATAGAAAACGATTTAAGACTGTATTGGGTGCGAGCGTAAACAACAAGCTAAACCAGACACCATGTTTTAAATAAACATTTAAAAGATATATGATTTAGCTTGTTGTTTACTTTGTGTTGATCGATTGTGCAGTGGCCGAGCGGTGAGCATGTTTGTTTCGTAATCCTAGCGTCGTGAGTTCGATCCCCAATCTGTAGACACCTGTGATGTTTCGTTGGGCAAGACACTTTATCCGACTTGTTCCAGTCGACTCGACCTTGTGCGACAAAGCCCACCGCACACTTGTTCGATAGCATGCAATTTTCGTCGCATGCAATCGAAATTGTTGTCGCACATTCACCGCACACGTTTGCGAGAAGATGCA
>JAOBAT010123520.1:0-13178 GCA_026413305.1 Hydrozoanthus tunicans
CCCAAGGTCATCCCACCCCCCTCCCCCACCCCCACCCCCCTTCCCCCCGCACCGGACAAAAACTGACCTCGATTTTACCGGATGAAAACTTGTACGGCTTGCTGGTTAAATATTTTTACGCTTCGGCTGGTTCAGTGTAAACAAAACGCCTAAACGTGCAAATTTTCGACCTGTTAAAATTTCACTGAACCGTAGCCTTAGTAAGATTTAGGCCTGCTTAGAATTATCACAGGTGGTGATACAAATACTTCTTCTGGAAATAATATTCCATAACTGCTTTTCCTATGAGTTTTGATAGTTAGCAACGAACTGGTTTTCTGTTACTTATCACAATGTAAAACTGAGATTATAATTTATGGTCCCAATACGTCTGTCCGAGTACACTACCGATTGCATTCTTAGTTGGAGACTTCTGGCCAATCAGCAACAAGAAAACTTTGACCAAGTGAAATGCAAAATTTTACTTTTTCTCATCTCAATTAATTGAATTTTTTTTTCGAATGGAAATGCTATGCACAACGCAACTTCTGCACATTGAATAGTTCAGTTAATTACTTCAGTCTTAATCATGTTCCGGTATATATCCCCAACAAAACAGACTCCAAAAAAGTATTCTTCTCTTTTTTCCTTGTTTTGTATTTCTTTAAAACATTTGCTAGGCTTGAGTGTTCTATTACATTCGGAGATTGTAGTTTTTGAAACAAAACTGCAAGCTTAGCCGGACTTCGTCTGTCCATTTATTCTTGAATTAGTTCTCATGCAAATATTATAATCGTGTCGGCGCTACACGCTGGTTTGATTTATTTAGCCTCTCCGTGACTATATACAAACGGGATTAGATTCCACCCACATCTCATTCCTTTTACCATTACTTATTCATTTCTTTCACCGAAATAATTTCAAGTTTAACATTTACTTACGGCGATAAACATGAATTTTTTACTTCAGTCTTCGAATCGTAGTAGAGTAAACCTTGTTATAAAACGTAATGATCTTTCAGTAGTTTCCGTATAGTATCGATCGATAAATGAAAAATTTAAACGGAGCTTTCTGAATTTGTTGATATTAATTGGAATTTCGAACCAGAAGTTCCTTTGGAATAATTAATATAGCAAACGCTTCATTTTGCTTCAATCAATTAAAATCTTTGTAAAGAAAACACAAGGCTTTAACGACTGAAAACTCTAAAATTTGTTTTCTTTATCGGCCAGTTTGCATATTTAGCTGACGTAATGCTCGGAACATCACAACCAAGTTGATCAATCGCAGAGTCACCTCTGAGACATAACAAGAAGAGATGTTTTTCTTCAGTCGCTGATCGGAACACAGCGATAGTTTATCGGTTTTTTCGAGGGAGAACCTCAAGTTTTAAATATTCATTGTTCACTTGAAAGCCAAGCGCAAAACGTTTCCAAAATGGACAACCAGTTATTTACAATGAAAAGCACAAGGGATAGAAAGAAGCGAAACTGTTTCTTTTCTAGAAAATTCTTAAATATTATGTTCATAGCTGTATACAGCCGATTGTGGTTAACTCGTTCAGTAAATAATGGTCGCTATTAACATACAGACAAAACAAACGCAAGTAGCGCCTGCTTGCAGTTCGTGTTTTCTTTACAGTCCAAGGTAACGTTGTATTTTCCTTTCAAAGGAATATTAAAAGATAATGAACACCATATATCTTTAACGATATGTTTCCCTTAACAGAAATCTCGGCAATCTTCTTCTTGTTGCTTTAAGGTTTTCGAATATTCTCTTTTGCAAAGCTTCGCAAATTATAAGAGCTAGCCTGATTAAAAATAATGATCTGCTGAAGTTTCAATGGCTTTTAGATTAATATCGTCCTTCTTCAGCAATATTGTCGAATCAAATCGATTTGGGTTGTAAGATTTAGATAACTAGCCACCTGAAAACCGACTTTAACGGAGGCGATGGTCAGAAAACCAAACTTGAACAAGAAAATACTCAAGATTAGTGGCGAAACAGAATGCAAATTACCTTTCAGTTTTTGTCGCTACAGCTTGCATCACATTGAGTTCGTAAGATTTAATCATTGCAAACACGCAGTGTAAGAAAAGGTAAGTTTTGTATTTTCTACCATCGACACTTTTCTCACTCACACATTTATCTATATTACAACATAACGACTACCGTTTTTATGCTTGTTTAGAACACAAACGAAGCATTTAAAGATAAAGCGACTTTTTTTTACAAACTATAAACAAGCGTTTGCAAACTTACCACAGTCAGGACGCCAACAACGATGGTTCCCGCTCGCAAGTTAGCTTCTTTGCAGCAACAGAACCGTTTCATTATAACCGCCATTTTGTCAAGTGAGATTCTAGTTTTATAGAACAATAACTTTTTCCACTTAGTTTAGCTGTCTCGAGGCCAGCTGCTTGTCATGACTACTCTTTAAGTTGTTCTTTAACCAAAAGCCCGGCAAACTTTTATTCTTACTGAGAAAATTGAAAAACGGCTGGCAGAGTTTCAAAGAACCCCGTTGCAAAGTTTACATTCTGGCCTAGGAATTGAAGTTAAACAGCGGAGCTAAAACTAAATAATGAAGTAGACAATAACAACTGACGTCAGAAAAGGAGCTAAAATATAATTGGTTTCATCTTTCAGCAAACCCGAGAACACGGAAAAATATGTTTCTTGTCTTCATCAAGGTTACTACTGTTTTAAATTGAAGCCGTTAAAGTTTCGTTGTAAAACCAAAGAAAAAAGAAATTAGGAAAATTAATGTATCTGGTGGGCACATTTATTTTGCGTATGTAACGGAAAAATGACAGCCACATCTGTCACTTTCTGGTTTATGATTTATAAAAATGCAAAAGAGATGTAAATTGACCCTGTGCTTTAACAAAAGTTTTTTTTTTGAATGAGGTATTCAAAGATTATTGTGTATAAAGAACCGCTTTACTCAACTGCTCAAAAAATTATTTCAAGCACTAGAACTGGCAATGAGAAAAAAGATGTTTTTCACTTCATGTTTTCTCTCACCCTTTTGCCATTTGACTTCGAAAAGCGCATAATGAGGTCATAATGCGGAATACGCAGGGTAATTGTAATTCTCCGAGTCCATATGGAGCAATTATGACCTCAGTCCCTCCTGGGGCGCACGGGTGAGCCCTCACCCTTTTTCGTGTCATGACTTTATTTGGCAAAAGGCCGCTTTTATATGCTGCACTCAATATGAAGGTTTGGTCAAGGTGGTTACGAGCTTTTATACAGCATGCTTTTATTTGCACAACAATGGAATTCAAAGAGTCGCTCTTCGCACATGCACGAATGGGAAACGCATAATGAGATCATATGGATTAGGGGAATTACAATTATCCTGCAAGGTAAGTGTACCTCCTGTTTAATTTTAAATTTTCCTCCAATGAAACAATGAAAAGAGGAATTGTTTTTAAACTCTTGTTGTTTTTGTTGTTGTTGTTTTCGGTGTTGTTTCGAAACTCGTTCGTACTCTCACTGATGCTCTTGCCGAGCGAAGTCTTTCGGACGTCATCAAAGTCAAAAAACAATTTGAAACACGGTAGCTCGTTTGCACTATCTTACATTTTCGTTCAAGAAATGTAGAAAACAATGAATATTTTGCAGAAAAGGCCTTGCAGAACAAATGTCCATGTAAGTAAGGTTATTTGTGTGGGATACCTGTGACAACTGTGCCTGTGGTATCATCGCGATTGTCTCATCTAGCTAGTAAAACTTCGGAAGCTGCACGAAGTGTGCGCGAATAAGCTCGAAAGGGCATCGACGGCATTCAGGGGAGATGAGAACTATTGAAAACAAGGAAATACAAAAACACAACGACAAGACTACATGTGGCCGAGCGAAACGCGACAATACTCCAGTTTCGAGTTTCCTGCTCTTTGGATTAAAACTGATGTTCACGAGCACCGCGGCTCAAAAAATGAAGCGAAATCAAGGTTAAGGCTGTGTACACTACAAGGCAAGTTACTAGCCTGTGAACAGGCTCTTCGACAAAATTAGTTGGGAAGGGGACTGGGGAGAAGGGAGGGGAAAAGAGCCTGTAGATATTCCTTTCAAAACACTGTGCTGCCCCTTTCAAAAATTAGTAGTGAATAGTTACTTGACAGGTCGTGACCTTTTACTCCATGTGGGAATGTTTTGGTTGTTGGCGGCATCACAGAATCCATGCAGAATTAATGAGTTAAATCTACGAAATGCTAAATGTATCTGTTAGGTTCTGTAGAAAACTTTTGACGGTCAAAGTTCCTCGTGCGTCGATTTGAGAAATTGACAGAAACATAAAGAATTACTCTCGGTCATACGTACGATATTCAGAGGGCCACGTTTTGTTAAATAAAACCATACAGAACAAATCCATGTCTCCGTGAAAAGGTTGTCCAAGTCGCCTACTACAAAGCTTGGGTTTTCGATTTCACAGAAATCGTGTGTAAGAAGATGGGTGGTTGTATACTATATCCCGACTTCTATTTTCTATTCGAACGGAAGTTTCAGATATAATATCCCGACTTCTATTTTCTATTCGCACGGAAGTTTTCGGCTCTTTGCCTTTTTCTGCAAAATGCAATACATATATATTTATCTTCATTAAATTCTGCTTCAAATTCCATTTCTCAAGTGCGGAGAGTTTGTCACTGTATATTGTACTGAAAGATAACGATAGCTCTTTATTATAATTTACTGAATCGCTTGATGTTCCTGGACATACCTATAGTAATAAGAAGTTTAAATAGTATTGCATTTTGCAGAAAAAGGCAAAAAGCCGAAACTTCCGTACGAATAGAAAATAGAAGTCGGGATACGGTTCCGTATTAACAGCCACTGCGATTGTTCTAAAGCTCCTTCGGTTTCATTATTTTCTTTGAGGTTTATCTGATATTCTTTTTTGTTTCTTTCTGTAGATTTCTTTCGTTTATTCACAATTCAGCTATTTTAGCCCCCTTCTTTGTGTTCAATTTATGTCTCTGTTCATTTTGGCAGAGAAACCTTACCTTGTTTGGCTTGCAGTTTGATTGCCATTCGGCAGTTTGAACAAGACTCTGCTGGTTTTTAAATCAAAATGTAACTGTTACGTTATTTGATCCAAGACCGGTCTCAAACCACTGGGTTCACAAATTGAAGTTCTTTGAAGCTGAAATTTTAAACTGAACTGTTTGGGATTAAGCAAAAGGGCAATTTAGAGCTTTTGCCTTTTCCTTAGCCTGTGAGCAGGCTTTTCGACGAAACTAGTTGGGAAGGGGACTGGGGAGAGAAGATGGGAAGAAGGGCCTGTGGACATTCCTTTTACAACACTGTTCCGCGATACCAGATTCTGGTATCCGTCGCTGATTGGTCCGATCGCCAATCGATGACTGGCGTGACATGCTACATCACCGCCCGCTTCTTCACTTATGAGTTATGGCTACAGAGGATTTGGATTCTGTATTCCAAAGATGTTTGCGTCTTTCCCGAAGAAGAAACTGAAAGATGAGCAGAAGGAATGCACATCAGGAGTTGTTTTAAAGAAACGTGATGTATTTGCGATTCTTCTTACTGGTTTTGGCAGGAGCCTCATTTATCAACTGCTCCCAACTGTTGTCGTCGTTTTCCCGCTTGTTGCCTTAATGAAGGACCAGACCAAACATTTGAAATCACTTGGCATAAATGCATTGGCTGTTGGGTTAAATGATGGTTATTTTAGAAATTTTTGAAAGGCAAGTAAAGTATATATCAAAATCACACTAAATTGTTGTGAGCAATGCTGCTCTTGTTTTGTTTATTATGTCCTCCACACAATATATCAAATTCAGCAGCCTCTTCCTGATGGATCCTTTTGTCTGGTAGAACTTAGAAACATTTTGTAGAACACCGGTTTATTTGTTGTGTTGCGTGGTTCCCCTGAATAAGACTCGAGGTCTGTTTTCAAACTGACAACAGCTACTGCCTCAACGCCATTTACAGTTTCGTTCAGAAATCGTATCATTAGTTTCTTCTCTCTAAGATAAGGCCTGCTGATCGAACTTTTTGCCTAATTTGTTCTGACATCGGTAATTCGTAATGTAACGGAAGACTTCTAGAAACAAAACCACACAATAGTTTGCCCGATAACGTTGGATCCATAGGTAAGATCAAGTCCTTTTTTAAATGTTTGGAGTAAACGTAGTTTGAAAATAAATATTCGACACAACTACGTTATACATTTTTGTAAAGTACAAGTAATTGAAAACACTAAATGGCCGGTAGCCTGATCGTTAGGGGTAGCCTGCGCCACAAACGAATTATAATATCATAATGTGAAGCTGTCTGCTTGCAGCCTAGCTACAGACCAGTTTGAACATAGTAACAAAAAAATAGTTACAATTTATTTGCACAGCCTTAGCCTCGATTTCGTGTATCATACGCGCCTACGATGAAGAAATACAGCGGTCTTCTCTGGAACTATTGTTTGTGGACATGCTTTTTGTACAAGTGCGAGACGGGAGGTAAGTTTTTGATAATTTGGCAATCATTTTCACCTTTTGCATATCTTGGTTTTCAAAGGATGCGTTGAACAACTTTTCCAAGAGTTCTGAAGGGTTTTTTTTTATTTGTATGCGGAAATTATCGTGACGAAACGAATTGTGCTCACTGGCCGAGTCTACATGGCGACTTGTCAAAATCGAAGTGAATGAAACATGTTACCAAATGGCATTTTTGATAAACTACATTTTGGTTTGTTAAGTTTCCATTTCGTAAGGGTAGTTTCAAAAAAATTGTGTTTCAAATGTTCGTTCTATTGAAAACATGATCTGAGTAAATATTTTGAGAATGCGTTTTATGCGGGATACCTGTAGTATTTACACTAACGATGCTTATTGCCTCTGTTAGCTAGCCTAAACATTCCAAAGCTAAACGAAGTTTGCCCTAATAAGCCCTAGAAGTTATCTAAAGAGAACTATTGAAAATAAACAAACACTACAATAGGTTGACTAGATTTATACATATCGGCTGAACAAAACGCAAAAATTAATTAACAGATTACAAATTGGTCAAGCGTGCTGTTGTGCACTTTATTACTAAGAATGTGTTTCATCAAACCAGCGCTAGAACATTAACGATAACCACAGCCATAGCGAAAAACGATAATCATAACGATAGCGATATTTATTAAGCAATAACGATAACCATAGCCATAGCCATAGCCATAGCGACAACGATAACAATAGCGATAGTGGTAACGATAATCATAACGGTAGCAAAAAACGATAACCATAGCAAAAGCGAAAACACTAGCGATAGCGAGAACAATAACGATAACCATAGCGATAACAATGTTTATGTAGCAATAACAATAACCATAGCCATAGCGATAGCGAGAACAATAACGATAACCATAGCGAAAGCGATATTTATGTAGCAATAACGAAAACCATAGCCATATCGATAGCGAGAAAAATAACGATCATCATAGCGAAAGCGATATTTATGTAGCAATAACGAAAACCATAGCCATATCGATAGCGAGAAAATTAACGATCATCATAGCGAAAGCGATATTTATGTAGCAATAACGATAGCCATAGCCATATCGATAGCGCGAACAATAACAATACCCATATATACAGCAATGTTAACCAAAGCAATAGAAAGTACATTAACGACAATCACAGCGATAGCGACAACAATACTCATAGCGATAGCGACAACGATAACTTTAGCGATAGAGAAAACATTAACGACAATCATAGCGATAACGACAACAATACTCATAGCGATAGCGACAACGATAACTTTAGCGATAGCGAGAACAACAACTATAACCAAAGCGATAGAGACAGCGATAACCATAGCCATAACCATCTTCTTCATAGCTTTGGCGTATTTCTTTCCTTTCACTTTCAGGAAATAGTCAAACTTCAAAGAGAAGTTTGGAAAGTCGTCTTTTTCCGGCTCCATTGCGGAAAAAACTCCGATGGCGTAGTATAAAAGCACACTGTGCCTTTTATACAGAAATAACGCGAGCTGCATAGCCAATCAAAAAGCGCGTTATATCTGCTTTATTTTATAACTAGCCTAAAAGGCCCTCGGACTAAGTATCGAGTGGCAGACTTTTAACTTAAAACTCTCGAAGTCTTTCGCTCAGAAATTATTCTTATACTTAAACATAGAAAGTTTTTATTAGGATTGTTTTTGATTTTGTAAGTATTACCAAAATAATTCTTTTTTCCTCTCCTACTTATCTGCTAGCTTTCAATTTATTAAAGTCCGGATTGAGAGATTGCAAAAATATAAACAATGCTAAATATGATAAAATAATATAGCAGTTGCCGTTGCGTTATTTATTTGAGGAAATTAGCAAAAGAAAGACAAATACAAAGAGAAAGAACAAGCGCACAGAATGACTTTCATAACCTTTTTGTTATTCAAATTCCATGCATTAAAATATTAACTAAGAAACTAAATATTGAGTCGTGCTTCTAAAGTTTTTATTTGAAAAAAAGAAACTCGAATGGCTCGAGTCTTTTTACACTGACCCAGTGGATTGTTTATAAAATGTTGGACGTCGAATTTTTTTCGGGTGCAGCGCTCAGGCGAAAAACTGTTTCTATACGTACTAATATAGCATTGAATTTGATTAATGCAAGAAATCGCGTCTTTAAAAACACCGAAAGCCAATTAAAAAATATTCCGTTTTATCATCAAAATTTTCTCAAATTTCAGTGAGGGCGGGTGATTTTTTTATTCAACACTATTGTGGACTACCATGTCAGTTCGAGAGTGGATCTTCATCATTAACTACCAAACTTAGCTATACTGCGGTCCACATTACAATACGATCTATAAATTGTGTATTTTTTCAATGTACTCTTTGACAAGCATGATGTTTTTCTTCTCTTACATGTCCTAGATTTTAAAACTCTACGTTGATTGGTCACATTCAGACACTGACTAACCCATACAAGGACTCGAGTGTCGCAATACGCCGCCGGCCGAGCTCTTTCTCACTCTATTTATTGTTTCGCAACAGGGAAAAATTTCTCGAATTTTTGTTTTCGTCATATATATGTTTCCTTCATCAAATAAAAATAAAAAGAAATTGATGCGCCGGCAAAATCAGTGACCTAATTGAAATTTAATACATGTTAAAGAAATACATTTTTGTTTGCATGGACGCCCATGTCCGGCGAAATCAAATTGATAATTTCGTCCAATTAAACTGAAAACAAATTTGACGCATACGAACTACGAAGTTTGAAGTGGAAATATGAATTCGCTGGCCTACGATTTGTTCGTTCATCGAGAAAATAATTAAGATTATTTTAATGGTATCGACCTCTTTGTTCCTTTTGAAAATTGACAAAGATTACGGCGCTAGAATTTCGGGATGCTTTTTTAGTCTTTGCTCTTTACCAACAAAAACTGTCAAAGGGTTGACAAAATACGCAATAGCAGTACGAAACAGACATACTATTGTCAGATTTACACTGTGTTGCGTCATTGAAGTAAGAAACAAAACATTTAATCAATGATGAGAAAATGCTTTAAAGGAAATCATTGAAATCTAAAACTAACAATAATGTACTTTTTTTCCTAAGGCCTGTTCAACGTTTTTACTCACGTCGGTAGTAATTCCTTATTTCTCAATTTATTCTTTTTTCCCTTTATTAAACTGATGTAATTGTGCATATAATTATTGATCGACGAAAAGATTGCAATTCATTAGAATTTAAAATGTTTCTGGTCCTCTTTAGAATCCTAGCTGCAAACGTAGATCATTTTCGGCAGATCTCCAATCAAACTTAAGGTACAAAAAAGCAAGATATTTTTTCCTTTAGGATACAAGTGAATTTGTGTGATAGCTTGGTGAAATTTCATTAAATTTCTTAATATTATGTCAATTAACAACAAGTCAACGGTTAAACAAACTAACAATTTAACTTAAGCTTTTTAGTTTTAATGATCTTTGATTTGAACAGTTTTCGAAGTTTTAGACCAATGTTAAATTTTAAAATAGTGTAGAACGGTTTCTCAAAAAATTGTCTTTGTGTTATTAAAACTACCGCGATAAAAGTCCTTCGGTAAATTGACATCATGACGTAACCAATCTTTAGTTATTGTTTGCTTTTTGATTTTTGAAATGGTAATAGGACGATCGATTTTTGGAGCAAAACACGAAAAGGCCTTATTAAGTTATTCAAGCTAGAAAAGTATTGGTGCGGCTCATTTTTGCTTCCAGTGTCACATTGCTTGCTACTTGCCAGAGCTACATCAAAACTTGAAATTTAATGAGCTTGTTACAAAAACTTTCTGTTCTGCTGTTTTTCATGCGACTGAACTATGCGGTATTGTGTTTTGTCCAAATAACAGTGAACGATAAAGGGATAGTGGGAAAAAATATTCTCATAACTAAACACAGCGTGGACTGGCTAAAATGCTTGGAGTTTTGTTCAAAAGACTCAAGGTGCCTTGCATACAGCTTCGGTCCCAATGGAAAGGGCATTGGATATTGTGAGCTACACTTGTGTGAAGCTAAAGGCTTTTGTGAACAGCTGAGCACAGTTGAAGTCAAACAAAACATAGTACATTTTGTGCGGTCGCAAAAGGTACGTATAATCTATAGGTTCTAAAACACCTCTCGCTTTAAATTCAAAGACAATTTAAATCATGCCTTTTGATACTTCTTAAAACTTTTTTTTCAAATCAATTTTTCAAAGCAAATTGTCAGAAGACGCATGACAAATATGTTATTACTTTTTGCCGTAAAATGACATCAGATATGTTATTTGATTTATGAAAGGATGCATCAGTTTTCATTTGTTTCACCTGCGAAAGACATTAACCTTCCAGATATTCAAATACATACGACTTTCACGGTGATTTAAAAATCAAAACACTATGTTCTAGTTAATGCATTTTCTTTCTATTTTCTTTATTTCATTTAGTTAAAGCACGGGCTTGAGAATAGAGACCGTTGAAATAACTCGCAATTAACTAGTTTCTCGAACTCATTGTCTGCAAATTCAACAAACAAAAATCAAGAGATCAAGGTTGAGCGGAATCGCTTGCCTGGCCAACGTAATCAATTCAAGCTCGCGAGATACTGGTTGTTAGGGTTATTTTTTCAATTGTTAAAACTCGGTCCTTGTTTTTCATTATAATCTTATTTACAATTTGTTTCATTTCTTCCTAAATCAACTAAAATACTAAAAATGGTTTAAGGGATTTAAACAAGAGAAAGTGTTTGATATTTTAATTCACCTCAATAGACGGAGGTTTAAACACGAAGTTCCAGTATAAAAGGGTTAGGCCCGCCCCTTTTTCGAGCCTTTTCATGAAATTTGAATACATTTTGAAATGTAATGGCGGCCATTGATAAAAGAAACAACCCACTTTTAACAATTCGAGGTCATTTCCACTATAATCGTCAAACAGTTTCATTTCTTAAAAGTAAATGAAGTCATTGGCATAATACCGTTCTACTGGTAAGCGTACGTTGTGAAAGGCTGCTGATAAGAATTAAGATATACGAAATTTATCGCCAGAATAATTCGAAATTCGCACTTGCTTCGCAAGACCTAATTAGACAAATAAGGCCAGCATTTTTTCGTTATTTTATTCGGTGACACTTCGCTTCAGGAATTAAAAATCATAGTTGTAACACTAACAGAATTGAAATCAGCCGAATACCGTCATGGCAAGGCTCAGAAGCAAGAATGAGCTATACACAACTGTAGATTGTTTGCTATATTTTGAAATTGCAAAACTAATCTATATGCGAATAAAACGCCACAGCTGGCAGAGAGCAGAGACCGTTGTAGATGTTTAATAACTCGACGGCGGATGATTGGCAACTGAACCTATGAAACCCCTGGGCTCAGCCCTTTTATACTGGAACCTCGCGTTTAAAGAACTCTAGCAAACATATATCTATACAGTCGAACCTCAATCATCCGGATTTCTCGATTACCCGGACTTTCTTTCTCGGGTTCCATTATTTTAATGAATATTGATTAGTCACATTCATTATTTATTATATCTTAACGAAGCAGTAAAATTCCAGTCAGAACTGACTTTGTTTCGCATCCAATAACTATTCATCTTGAGCAGCCTCGAAGAATACACGCTTTTTTATAAGAACAGCTTTACAAGAACAACGAGGCTCAGATTGGCCAAAATTTAAGAACAATTTAAGGAACAAGCTGAGGCTCGGGGCTCGATAGCTAATTTTTTTTAAAATCTTTACTGAACTTCGATCTTTAACTGACCATTAAAAAATAAACAAGAAATGCTTCGCAGTTTATAATCACTGGAAAATGTCGGCGAATCCACGATAAATTCACAGGGATAAATCGACGAAACTCTTTTTCCAATACAGTCATAAACAATGCAACACTTTTGGCTTAGTTTTTCTTCGATTTAAACGAACATAGAAACTAAGAACATTTTAAGAACAGTTTGAGGCTCAAATCGCGAAAAAATTGAGAACAATGAGCCTCGGCCCAATTTACTGTTTCTTATTTAAAAATAGCGTGTAATGGAATTAATTAGCGACACGTAAACACTGCATGTAGAAGCTTGAAGCAAACTTAATTGAATATTTTAGGCAGAGTGACTTAAAATAAACTCGTTTACTCAAAAATTGTAGGCAGACAGAAATAGCTTGTGATTGTGCTTCATTCTTGCAAGATTCTCGATTAAATGTTACGGTTTACAAATCTATTCAGCGTTGACTCGTTAATACTCATATTTTCGATTGTCCGGACTATTCGATCCAACCCCTATGGGTCCGGAAAATTTTAGGTACTAACGCTATCTTCAGTCGGTGAATAAACAAGACCACTCTAGTTTAGCAGTAGAGAGTGCTCATTAAGAGCCGTGATTTCTTGAAAAGGAATGTCATGATCAGTATAATACTGACAAACAATGGCGTGCTTTTGTCAATCTTCAATATGCCCTAATTAAAATCGTATGTTTCTCTGATTGCGCTGAAGGTTCTAGAAATGTCGGCCAGTCGGGTAACTTTCAAAGTTGTGGCAGCCGCTATTGATCGTAGAGCTAGATCGTGTTTGCCTAGTTCGCTTTTTTTCTATACAGCTTAGCCATTTCTTTTCGTGCGACACTAATTTCAGCACAATAAATTCCCTTCTCTTGGATAGCCGGTTTAGTGTATGGAGGAGAGGGGGGGGGGGGGGGGGGGGCCGGGTGAATGGGCTGGCGGT
>JAOBAT010123531.1:0-13176 GCA_026413305.1 Hydrozoanthus tunicans
AGAAACATTCAAAGGCTATCTTTTTAAAGTTGTTTCAAATGCAGTCACTCATTGCGAGTTACAGCTTTTTGACCTTGGATTGACCTTCAGCTTGTTAAGTTTCGTGTTTTCCCCTGAAAATATCGTTCGGCGTTTGTTTCACTAATTCAATTTTGTAAGCTTATCAGAAGCCATAGAGATGGTTTTTAGATCAAAGCAAGCGGGCAAGAGTGACTTGCCAGCCAAGATGGCGATCAAGTCAAACACTGCCAGAAAACCAGGTCAGTATTTACCCATCTTCATGAATCATTCAAATATTTCGACGAATTTAACATTTTTAAGCATTAAAGATAAGTCTGAGTGACCCTCACAACCAAGAAACATTCAAAGGCTATCTTTTTAAAGTTGTTTCAAATGCAGTCACTCATTGCGAGTTACAGCTTTTTGACCTTGGATTGACCTTCAGCTTGTTAAGTTTCGTGTTTTCCCCTGAAAATATTGTTCGGCGTTTGTTTCACTAATTCAATTTTGTAAGCTTATCAGAAGCCATAGAGATGGTTTTTAGATCAAAAAAGTATCGATGGTACTGTTTTGGAATAAGCCAGTGGTCAAAACATAGTCTATATTTTTATTACTGCTTGTCGCAGTTTTCGCAGCCAAGGTCAAACTAATAAGCCGCTAAGAATGTTAGTTTCACTACATTTGCTGGCTTTCTTTTAATTTTTTATTCAAATATTATTTATTATGTATGTAAAAGAGAAAAAGGGAGTTGCTAGGCCTCGCAAAGACAACTTTAAAGTGATAAGTACGTGTTATTGCATTCTGATTGCATGTAAACAAAGCTTGACAATAAAAGCAAATGTTCTCGATAAGCTGTCAAAAAGAACTTTTTTGATAATTTGTATCCTTGTACAGATTTCAGAAATAATTGTTTGAAAATATAATTCTGATCTCTGAAATCTTAGCAATGTTTCGGCAGATATTAAATGACAGATATCACAACTGAGAAAACCTTGTTTGTACGATCGGGATCCAGACCTAGCATGGAACGAACTTTTGTAAACATGACAGACGAAACCAGCCGACGCCTGATGTTTTCCTACATGACAATCATTTCTACAGCTTCCGAAAAGCTTTAAATGATATTGTTGAAAATATCTCCACTGTTTTCGGGAAAATAGCTTGTTTGGTACAAAAACTAGCGTGGTAAGCTATTTAACAACAAGTCAGAAGGTCAATCCAAGGTCAAAATACTTCAACTCGCAACGAGTGAACATGTTTAAAACAAATTTTAAATGATGCCCCTGGAACCTTTCTTGGTTGTGATGATCACTCAGACATACTTTAAGCGCTTGAACTCGTTGACTTTGTTGAAATATATGAATAATTTATGAAGAAGGTTAAATCCTGACCTAGTTTTCCAGCAGTGTTTGACTCGATTGCCATCTTGGCTGGCAAGTCACTTGAGCCCGCTTGCCAGCCAAAAGGTCGCGTGACCCGTTAGTGCAAATTGCCTATTCAGTGATACTTTTTCTGATTAAAAAAGATCAGTGTAAAAACCAACAAATAAAAGCAATAGAATCTCAGTTTGTATGAATAACTATAAATTATAGGTTGCATCATTTCCAATGCCTAGTGATGTGCTAACTTGAATACTTGTTCTTAGGAATATGTGAACTTATACACAGATTTTATACTTAACAAGTCTGTTGAAAAACAGGTAAGTGATAACTAATTAGAAAGCATGCTTGATTTTATGTTATCCTTTAAGTTAAAACTAAAGAAGTGAACTGAAGCTAGACTGATTTTGTAGTGGAGTGTAAAACTTTTAGAAATTTTAGAAAAAAAAATTATTCAAGTAAGCATGATTACAAGTTGATTAATACAGGTTTAGTCACCAAAAGCGTTGCATTTTGTACCTAGTACTGTACGCTTTTTAGGTTGGAAGGAGGGGGTTGAGGGATGGGTTTAACCTGTGATCATTGGCAATCCTTGTGAAAAAAAATAAAACAAATAAAGTGCAAAATGTTTCAACCTTTGAAACTGCCACTTAGCATCGATTTTGGATAAAGCAGGAGAAAAATAATTTGCAGTAAAAAACATACTCAAAAATAATGAAAATTAATAATCTGCAAACCCCTAAAATATGAGCAACCCTATCATCCCAGTAAAGGGAATCCCCCCCCCTCCCCCCAAGATTTTTTGGTTATGTTTCATTGGGATCAACCATGCTTGGTAGATGGGGTTTAATTTGTTTTTCGTATTACTTAGGATTTTTTTTCAATTGATTTAGTGATTTCACCTGATGTTTCATATTAGTTCAGTGCTTTCCGTCGAGGGTTTGACATGGTTGTAGATGAGTCACCTCTAAAGACATTCTTTCGACCAGATGAGGTTGAACTTTTAGTCTGTGGAAGCAAGGTTAGTTGGTTTGCTGCACCTAGCAGTTATAAGACTGATAAATACAAAGTTTGAGGTTTGTACTTTGACAGACCTTCTTTCTTTTAACCTGAGTGCACAAAATATGAGGCCTGTTAGGAAAAGCAAGAATCTGCTATTTTCAAGAAAGACTCTCTCAGTAATGACATTTATAAGATATTTTAAGTATTGTAATTATGGCTTTCAAGAAAGACACTTTTTATCTGTAGCAGTCTCCATACCTCAAACTGACCAACCTTCTTCGTAAATAAACTCAGCTGTTTTTATAATTTGACTAGATTGAACTGTCTACAGCAGATTTCATATTTTTTATGACAAGGTCATTTCAAGGTTCTCAGTTCTTCTGCCCTTTTGTGTTTAGAAAAGAATTATCCAAGTCCCCTGAAAATGTGGCCGTGAACCAAGATGTCTGAAAATTTTGCTAGATTAAGCCACTGTAGAAAAGAACAATTTGATCAAATTTTGAAACAAAAGTACTTTAAATTGTATGTGAAATGATTTGGCCCCCAAAAAAGTTGTTAGTGTTAGATACAGTATATGCTTTTTAATTTTGAATGTCTGACATAAATTCAGTAGTTTAGTCAGCGTTTATTCTGTTGCTCCATGTTAAGAAGAAAAATGATAACACTAGCAGTCTGTGTTGGTGAAGCAATCATGTATAATCGGGTAAAACTCTGTTGTAGGACTTTGACTTTGATGCCTTGGAGAAAGCAACAGAGTATGATGGTGGACTGTCCAAGGAGTCCCAACTAATCAAGTAGGTTTACATGTCTGGAATATTTAAATTGCTTTGTTTGTGTCAGTGCATGTACTGTATGCTAGCAATGTTGCACACTCGTTCAAAATATCCTTTGTAACACTCTTGCTCTTGTGCTAATGGCAAACTAGATGTTGTAAAAAGATGTGACAATCTTTTTACTCATGCCATGAGACTAATAAAGAGCTTGTGTGGTTCCAGGTGGTTTTGGGAACTGGTTCACAGCTTCACAATGGAGCAGAAAAAACAGTTGCTGATGTTCACAACAGGAAGTGATCGCATCCCGGTCGGTGGTTTGGCCAAGTTGAAGCTGATCATTGCCAAGAATGGACCAGATTCAGACAGGTGCTGCGTTAGTTGTTGAACATTAACAGCTTTTAAGGTCATTGAAATAGAACCTACACTGAGATTCGCCATTTATAAATCATATTTAAACTGCAAAAATGGAATAAAAAGGGGTGTGCCTGTGTAAACTTTTTTGATAGACACAAATACTGTACCCTCTCCAGGGCCATTTTTCTTTTGTTGTAGTCTTGAAGCTAAAACTATAGTTTCCTCCAGGATAACATCGAGGAGCATAATGGAAGTAAAGGAAGATAACCTACAGTTAGAAGCTCTGGATTAGGAGAATACGTTTGTTGTGATTTTCAGCACGATAAGGAGGAATTTTCACGCGCTTTTGTTGTTATGTTTCCTGTACCTAAAGAAACATCGTTCTCTTGTCTGTGTTTTTCATATTTTCAGCATTTCAGTTTAGAAGATTAACAGTGAATTACACTCTTGATGAAAACCAACTGTGTGTGTGTTTCAGTTGCCACAGGCTTTTGTTAAGGCAAATTGTACCCTTATGTAGGCCTTCTTCACTAACGAGAGGGGGCCTTGTTTTTTCCAGACTTCCAACCGCTCACACGTGTTTCAACGTTTTACTACTTCCTGAGTACTCCCGAAAAGACAAACTTCAAGAGCGACTTTTAAAGGCAATCACTCATGCCAAAGGATTTGGTATGTTGTAATCAACAGAAGTTTGAAGTCCTGGTAAAGTCTCTAGTATGTGCTCAAACTGACGGATGCATGTAGAAGAACACAAGACTGTTTCTTTGTGGAGCTGCAAAAGCTATGTGACCAGCAACCTTAAGGCTAGAATTACAATGTAACATAACACAAGATACTTTTGTGTTGCGTGCTTGAAGTAACTCTGTTCGTTTTGCAAGGGAGAAGATGGTTTTTGTAAAGTGTAGACATTAGTATAAAATTTTATGAAGAATTTTTTTCCTTTAGGAGGTTATTTGTTGTAACAAGGTTGAATAGGAAAGATAACAAGCTAAATAAGTTTTAATTTTTAAAATTTTTTTTTCGTGAAATCGCCAAAGTATTTCATTTAGTTATTAACAGAATTTGATACGGTCTCTTTGTAAGTTCTTGGTCAAGAGGATATCATACTGTTTCCTAACGATGCAACAAAGAAAACCTGGCAACAGTCTCGATAGCCACTTCTTAGCGAGAATGATGAGGCAATGGTCTCTTTGTAGAGGTCGTGTGACCACACCTACGTTAGATTAATTAACTATGACAAAATGATGTTCTGAAGAGACAGGCTAACGTTTGTTAGAAGGCCTAGTACCAAGTCTCAACGTTTAAAAGTATTCAAAAATGACAGCAAATATGAAATCGAGTTTTTTCTAAGAAAATACCTGATGATGTTACTGGTGAGCAAGGCCATCCCTTCAGTCATACGAGCACTTCGAAAATATCCCATTTTGTTTTGCTTGCCATTTCTTACAAGTTTGCAGTCAATACAGTGTTCTAGTCAGCTAAAACAAATGACTGGGTGCCCTATCACAGAATATAACAACAGCTGTTTCTGGTATCTGCTCTCTGATTGGTGACTAAAAGAGCATGTACTAAGACAACAGGCACTGAAATTCCTTTTATTTTGGTTCGGGTTTACATTGTTTTAAGTGATTGTTCAAAACACTCAAGCTCTTGGAAAAACATAGAGGTGAACCATCAAAATAACTGCATTTGGACTACAGTTTCATTATGATAATAAGGCTCTGAAAACGACAGGCCACTTGATGAAAATGGCAGGGTGCAGGATGAAATGACAAAGTGCCAAGATGCAGCGTTCTACACCCTTTCTTTTTTGGCCTAGCTAGAACATTGCAATAGCTAAAACTTTGCCATTTTGCTTATGCCATCCTATTTTTTTCATTTCTTGATACTGTTTTGTCATGGCTGATTGATTTAAGGGAGGTGTTATCACGAGATAGAGTCTGTTGTGTTAAAAAATTGTTTGTTTTGTTTTCGCTAGCTTTCAGAGTGTGATAAGCAGTTACTTCAGTAAGAACCCGCATGTAAGAACCTACATTTTTCAATGTTTGGCAAATACAGTTTCTTACATTTTTGAGGAGTTATTAGCAGTTTTGGCTGAATAGGTTCTTAACTAGATCCTTATTTTCTAAGGGCGAGACACGGCTGTTGATTACCACAAAAAAGTAAAAGGAATTTCGTCCTTTATTATAAGCATTTTATTATTTTTCTATTGAATTGCAAGGGATCAACTGTTCAGTGCATTATAACTCCAATCGTGGAAAGACGAAGACACAGTTACAGCCTCTTTTTTTAAAATTAAAGTTTACGTTAAATATACATGTGTGTGATTTGGGGGTAATGGGATTTTTGTAATCTACATCAAAATGTAATGCAGCCCCACATATACGAAGGTTTTTAAACTTAAAAGTTTGCATGGTTAAAAAGGTTATTATATTTTGGTGTATTAAAATGGCAAATTTCTGCCAGCAGGATCTTAAATCCATAGGCTCTTAAACGCGGGTTCTTACTATGTTGTACGTTTATTTTTTAGTCCCAGAGATGGTAAGGCTGTTGGTACCGAACGTGAAAGATGAGGGGAGCGGGGGGGGGGACGTATTGTAATAAGATCGTACTGAAAATCAAAACAGTTTGACAAAACGCCTTGACCGGAAGAGTTGTTGCATTTTGCTGTAAGCGACCCTCAAGTCGAACTTTGGTAAAAATGGATCGAATTAAGTAAAAAAGTTAACTTATTTGTTGAGCCAAAGTAATTATCATATAGATTTCAAAGAGCGTTTCGTTGGAAATGCCAGGCAATAAGAATTGTTTAGTGCGTTGGCGAGTTAGTACATTAGCTAATTTTTGATCAACGAAAAAAATGTTGACATTAATTCTTTCACAGGAATTTTTTACGGTTGTGACGTTTTGAGCGAAAGCCGCTCGTCAGAGCAATGATATATTAACTCGGTCCATTCTTTTGTATCTAACCAAATGGTAAATTAAAATTCTTTTCCGAAGAAAAGTAAAGAAAAGACAGTGGTTAATACAAGATAATTCACTAAACTTAGTCTTTTAAAAATCTACTAAGACTGGATGAGGTTGTGTTTAGTTTTAATTTATAGCCGAAACTTCCAATCCTATGTCTTCCACGAACTCACCAAAATTCCCAATGCTAAGTGTTCAAGAATTAACCGAAACTCGTAGTGCTAAGTTTTACAATAATCCAAGAAATCTCCCGATGCTAAATCTTCCAAGAATCCACCAAAACTCCCAATGCTAGTCTTCCAAGAAACCATCAAAAAATCCCCATGTTATGTCTTTGACGAGTTTACCAAAAGTCCCAATGCTAAGTGTTCAAGAATTAAGCGAAACTCCTAATGCTAAATCTTCTAAGAATCCACGAAAACTCCCAATGCTAAGTCTTCCAGAATCCGCAAAAACTTCTTATGCTAAGTCTTCCAAGAATCCATCAAAACACCCAATGCTCGGTGTTCAAAAAATCTACCGAAACTCCCCAATACTAAGTCTTCCAGAATCCACAAAAACTCCCGATGCTAAGTCTTCCAAGAATCCATCAAAACTCCCAAAGCGAAATCTTCCAAGAGTCCACAAAATCTTCTGTGTTAAACATTCCAAGAATCCACCAAAACTCGCAATTATTAGTCTTCCTAGAGTCTACTGTAAACTTTCAGTGGTTATAGTCTTCCAAGAAGTAAATAAAATTCTGTGGGAGCCGGCTACTCGCATATACGTCATCGAAACAAAATAATTTCAAAAATGTTGAAATACTCTTAGATAAAACTTTTCTTCTCAATTCTACAATAATTATTCAAATAAATTACAAGTGCCAACATGAACCCGATAGTACAACATTCTCAGTCTCAATCAAAACTATTGTTAAGTCTCCATTCATATCAGCAGCTCAAATTGAATAATTCTTTACATTCTTAACCGCTAAGCAATTTAGTTCAATTGTTTCCAATGTGTGAACTTCCCGCCCGTCATTTTGGAGTATGACGTGTTTCGGTTACAGTACCAGACCCCCTCTCGTTCATTGCTATTGTTTTCATCGAGAGTGGAGCCTGGCACTGCAAACGAAACACGTAACATTTCAAAATAGTTGCGCGCGGGAAAATCAAACTGTGGAAATGATCAAACTTGAGTGTCTTGTTAATGCACCGAATTATCAAACTTAAACTGATGGTTTGGACGTATACTTTAACGCATCGGATAGTTGGTGAGTAATATTGAGAAGTAAGCTGCTTTGGTGTTCAAATTTACCATCGTGTTAGGCTCGACATCAACGAATCGTACCTCGTTACTAAACTCAGAAGACACAAGTTAGATTCTATCTGTAGTTTTGTCACGAATTTTCAGAGTTTTACTTTACGACAAGATAGCTCGTACACATGTATATAGTTAGTTAAAAGGTATCTTAACATCAATTGATTATGAGTGCTTACTGTCCATTTTTAACACACAAATCAAAATGCCTGTTACTTTCTATGTAGGTCTCGTAAGAAAACGTCGATTGAAGAACCACTAACGTAAATCTGGCAACGTGTCCTCAGTGTTAGAAGGTATTAAAACTATTTTCACTTTTTTATAAAGTCCGCCGAAGGCCGTTAGTTCCATCGTCACACGACGCATTTGCTTTCTCTCGGCGTTAGTCTATACAACATCTTGTTTTTATGATGTTTCAAAACGATTGCAAAGTGCCTCCTTAAAGCAGTCAGCAGCGCTTCATTTATGTTATCAGAGAACTACTGGAAATGCTAATCGTTATTTTGACCCTCACACGAGACACTTGTGGGAACGGTAAAAATCTTGCTGACAAACATTACAAGGTACACGAACAACTTTGTAGGAATGAGGCTCAGACTGGCAAAAATTTAGGAACAAGTTAAGTTAACGAGGCTCGAACTCGATAGTTATTTGGAAACTTAACCGAGCTTCGACATTTGCTTTATAGCAATATACAGAAATGATTTGCAGTTTCTCTCTTTTATAAATCAGTCATTGCTTCAAATTATTCGTAGTAAATGTATATATACTTGCCCCGAAGTTAGTCCTTACAGTCTGTTTTCCAATACATGTATTGCAATGCCTTGGGCTTAGTTTTTATTCGATTTAAACCAAACTTAGAAATAAGAACAAGTTAAGAACAATTTGAGGCTCAAATCGCAGTGTCATTTATTTCATTAGAATAACTTTTTTGATTGCTGAGATATTAAGGTTTTACAAATATGCGAATTAGTTAGGTTGTGACGTCATGTCAGGAACTCAGATGAGAGTAAATTCTAAAACCACAGCTATCTCTTGAACTTCTTCTGCAATGGACTTGAAACTTGGCCGCAACTTCATAATCATCAAACGGCATTCAACTATAGGAATTTTGATGTTTCTATAGCAACACATCAATCACTGACCTCATATTTCTAAAAATTTAAAATTTCTGTTTTTTTCTATTTTAAAACATTTTTACTCAAAAAATAAGTTACAGTCACCCGCTATGGTATTTGCTATATATTATATACAATAAAAATGAGAAGACTTTATTTTATATTTTGGTGCCAAAAATTTTTTGACTTCAAAACGAAATAAGAGCCGGGACCGCGGATGTTGCCATAGCAACAGCATAACAAACATTACAGCATGTGTATGTGTTAGTGTAAAACATTTATGCAAAGTTTCAGGGTCATTGATCAGGTGTTTCAAGAAATACTTGTTGTTGTACTTGTACTTGTTCCTGGTATGACGTCACAATCTATCTAATTTTCATATTTGAAAAACCTTAATATCTCAGCAACCGAAAGAGCTACTTTAATGAAATAAACGTCATTTTTCATTTTTTTCGACAAACTTCCTAACACTCTAAAATCCATAATTCCGATATATACACTTTAAGAACGATGAGCCGCGGAAACATTTATTGGTTCTTATAAAAAAAAAAAGCGTGTAGTAAGCTAAAGGCTCGTTTGCTCAACGTCATCTAATTCTGGGGGTAGCAGTTAAATGTTATTCTTTTGGACACCATTTAAAGTGCATATAACACTAACGTTTTACTTTGGATCAAATCATTTTATATACCATTTAAAGTATTTCTGCCAAACAATTTTGAAATTTGGTCAAAATGTTTTTTTTTCTACAGTTGCTCAAACTAGCAAAATTTTCCGACATCTTGTTTCACGACTGCGTTTCAGGGGACTGGGTTGTGATGTCATTCCCGACTTGTAATATTAAGCAATTGAGATCTTTTCTAAACACAAAGGGGCAAAAGAACTGAAAACTGTATGATGAATTGGAATGTATTTCTGAATCAAAAATCTTTGATTCATACACGTCTGTCTTGCTGTGTTTTGATCAAGAGATGTCCGGTATGACGTCATAACCCAGTCCCCCTAAAACGATGTCGTGAACCAACAAAACTTGAACTTCAAATGAGTACAAAACATCGAGAATACGACCGAATTCAAAAATTCGTTTCTTAAACGCCCTTAGTTACAAAACACTTTAAGTGGTTAAAAAAAAATTGTTATTGTTATAGACACTTTAAATCAGTTTAAGATCTCCCCACTCAAAAAGCAGAGTTTGAAAAATAAGAGAAAATCTTTTAGCGTGCTAAGAGACTACAAAGTGAAACGCTTCGATGAGAATGTCGACTTTAATACCACTTCAGAATTGGTACATCATTTTGTTTTGTCCAATCTTTCCTCTGTCAAAGTATTTTTTTTCGAGGCTTAGCAAAGGTTACAACAATGGTACATTTGAGAACTGAACACAAACTGTGTATTTTACCTTTACCTTTATTTTACCTTTTTGAGTGTGTATCTAGCCTCTGTGAACCCAGTCAAGGGTTTTACTACACAACGTCTCCAATGCTTTAATCCTTTTAAGTTCTTATCAAATGTGGTTTAAATCACATCAAATGACAACTGTCAACATATGAACCTGTGAAAATTTATTTACGAATAACTTGCTCTGAAACTTGCAACTTTTTTTATGAATCTGTGTGTTTGTTCCATTTGAGTGGCGTCGGAAAGTGTGGCGTCAAAGAAGGCACAAATGTTTTCACCGACTAAAGCGACTAGCTTTAAAAAATCAAAACTCAATTCAGACGATAGATTATCATTTTCGTTTCTTCAAGAATCAATTTCCAGCTCCCCGATTTGGCGACTATGAATATTTCCAAATCAAGTCATTAGAACAAAACGTCAGGTCAGCGTAGCGTCTAAAGGAGTTGCAATTTGGAGGGTTGTGTTAATATTTACACAAACCCTGAATAAAGCTTCGGAGATACTCTAGCTAGAGTAAGAATAGTCAATCAACAAATGATTGATCGATTAATTGCAACACAGTTTTCTCATCATTAGACATGTTTATCCCATCAGTAACTAATCATATCATGATAGCAAGAACACTCACCCAGCTTGTGAAGTTATAGGTGACTCGTATATACCAAAGATAATCCCACTCGACTAACTAGATATGAACTCACTTGCAAAACCAATGGAAAGTTCTTTTTCTTTGATGGAGCCATATAAGTTTCGAAACTGACGCTTGATACCCGGGGGGAGAGGGGGTAAAAGGTTAGGGATGACCGTCGGAAAACTCCCCGAAATACCCTACAAAATACCAAGACAGAAATTTTCCACCTTAAAAATACCTCTTGGTTTGAAAATTACTCAAAAAGTTATACTAATTCACTGGATAACTCGCAGTATGGCGCTATGATTCGTCGTGTTGCGCAGAACGTGATATGCAGTAATTAAAGGCGCGCGCGGAACAGCACGTCACAAAAGGACTCTTGTCTTAACCTCTTGTTCAGTTTACATGTTTGCTGAAACACGGGACTCTAAGCAGTTCAATAGCTTTGTGTTTTCCAAACCTAAAAAATACCTGGCTCTTGGTTCAATACAGGATTTGTTTCCACAACCCCAAAAAATACCGGACTGGTAATACTAACCCCTAAAAGTTACGACGGTCATACCTACCATCCCAATATAGGGAGTACCTTTCCTGGGAGCGGCGGGGCTGGGGGGGGGGGACAACGGGGGCAATTACCCCCCCCCCACCAATTTTTCTCAGACTTTAATTAGTGTTTTAAATTTGTAAGAGGGTGTATCTGACTTCTAAAATTTGCCCCCCCCCCTCTCTAAAAGTCGCTACACTGCCCCCGATTTAGGGAGTACCCCCAAACTCTCCGCGTGCCGTTGTAAGCACCTTGAGCGAACAAGAAGTCAGCAATTCTATGGTCTTTACTCAGGCCTTGGGGACTGGTCAGAAAACACAGGGGGGAAAGGCTGGTAAAATTTTGAATTGGCAAGTCCGATTCTTTTCTTTTTCTTTAAATGACATCTATCTTTCAGACTGTAGCTTGTTAAAAAAATGCGCACGTTATAAGTAGTTCCTCGTTAGTGCAGTAGGCAGCGTGCCAGTCTCATAATCAGACAACAACAAGATATCAGAAGGTCGTGAGTTCGATTCTCACACGAGGCACTTCTCCTTTTTCTGCGAACGACAACTAATTTACAAACTGTTTCTTGGTTAAACATTGGGCATTTTATGTGTAGTGCCTCGTTAACGCAATAGGCAGCACGTCAGTCTCAGAATCAGAGGAAAACGAGATATCTTAATGTCGTGAGTTCGATCCTCACACGAGGCACTTTTTCTTTTCCGAAAATGACAACTATTTTCCAAACTTTTTCTTGACTAAACACTCGGGCACTTTATTTGTAGTACCTCATTAGCGCAGTAGGCAGCGCGTCAGTCTCATAATCAGAGACAAAAGAGGTGTCTGAAGGTCGTGAGTTCGATCCTCACACGAGGCACTTCTTCTTTTACTTTAAATGACAACTGTTTTCCAAACTGTGTCTTGGTAAGAACTGGGGCACTTTTCGTGTAGTGCCTTGTTAGCGCAGTAGGCAGCGCGTCAGTCTCATGAGACAAAAACGAGAGGTGTTCGATCCTTAAACGAGGCACCTCTTCTTTTCCTGTAAATTACAAATTTCTTCCAAACAGTTTCTTTGTTATACACTTGCAGTCTACGGAATAACCCCTAATTACTCGGGCCGGTAGGCCACGAGTTAAGGATTCGGGTCTGGTTTTTTTCCTTTGTGTAGTCCTGCGCATGTGTAATATATATGTTTTAACTCACGAGACCCAGATCGCACCACGAGGTTGTTGCAGTGAAGCCAATTTTGGATATTTTCTTCTGTGTTTTTACATCATTGCCCAGTTTTCACAAAGGTTTAACAAGTATAATCAAAATGATATCAAAGCTGAACTCATCTTACTTTAAAGCAAATATTCAAATATGTCGCATCAGTCGAAAGAAAGTCCGTTGTCGTGAACCAAACATAATACCTCAAATCGAACTTGAATGTGTGTTTAGAAAAAGCAGAAAATTAAGACGAATCGTTCGACGTGCTATTTCAAAAAGTTTTCGGAAGTCATCACGTGTCCAAAGTTATACACATGTTGCCGCGCTGAATGAGGAGACATCAAATAGCAGTTATTTAAGTGACATCAATAGACAAAAATCAAAGCGAAGAAACAATAAACAGAAAATGTCAAGTATAAACGTCGACTTTATCATATGTGCAAACGAGAGCGAAAAATATTTAATACGAGTTGTTGCTTCCAGCGGCACATACCTGTATAGTCACTATATGGGAGTGGGGGGGGGG
>JAOBAT010123542.1:0-13176 GCA_026413305.1 Hydrozoanthus tunicans
TTAAACACCTTTAGGATTTTTGTTGACAACTTTAAGTGTGTAGTGGTTGTCAAATGAAACCAAAAAGATTAAATTAAGCTTCTTTAGAACAGAAATTAGTTCCTTTAGAGCCTAGTTATCCAATCCCACTTTTAACTGTTTTGTACCTTGTGTTATTCTAAAATTGCTCTGGCAAAAGCCTTTGAAGTCAGTCTTCAACAGTCAGCACTGGCTGGTCCTTACCTGAGACCCTGTGATATATATCAGCAACAAAAAGCAAAACTTAATCTCCATCTTTTTATTTTTGCTTACTTACTCTGAAATCAAGCAGATCAACTCCAGATGTATAACCTAAGACAATTTGCCGAGGATGTGCCCCGAAGACGAGCTGTTGCCACAAATCATTCCTTTCATACATTGAATTTGGTTTCCATATACTTTGCAGGCCATTTTCAACTGACCACAGGTATACATCTCCATCTTCGATGCTGACTACAGTTTCACCACAAATATAAGGGCTAACTGAGAATGACATCACTTGTTTGCTAGTTGCTAGTGTTCCTGCAGGTCTCAGAGACATCTGTTTTTTGTCTGTATCAAAACACCCCGTTAGAAATGAACACTGATACTGTGTCCGAGCGCCAACAATTATCTGTGTGGGACGATAAATACCACAATCCAACTGGGTTATTCTCCCTTGTAGCTGAAATTTTTGCCGAGAAGAAACAGACAGCTCAGGAATTGTGACTCCATCTATTGCTTCACCACAAGCAGTCTCAGTCAATAATGCAGTGTTTAGCTCTTCCAAGTTTGATCCACTTGGATAACACAGCAAACTCGAAGAAAGTCCTTCAACGTGTTTTCCGAAAGGGAGACATGCGAGACTGTTCCCTTGTAAACTGTTATAGTGCCATTCGTTTATCGTTTGTTCGTTACTTTCATCCAGTAAATCTGTGAGTAAGCTGACTGGGATATCAGAAAGCCATTCCTGGAATTTTGGTGCTAAATGGGAAACTTCACACAAACGGTCCATTCTACGGCATTTTAAGCACTTGCAAGTGCGATTGCACCCACTTCTTACATATTTCTCAACAACTCTATCAGTGTAATCGTATTCAGTGGCAAAACTAGAATCTGAAAATTCGTTTTGTAACAATTCTGCCGTGCAACCGTACACAATTTCTGGGTGATCTTGAAAGAAGTTATGGACTAGATCTCTAGCTTTGCTAAAAGCCTTTTCCTTTGGCGCAATTTTTTCATCCTCGAATTTTATCCAATTAATACTTGTTTTTTGGACTTTCTCGTATCTTAGTTGATCTACATCGGGGATTAAAGTAGAACAGTTTGGTGTGAGGAAAGGAATGGAAGGTTGTACTGCAACAAGATCGAATTTACTTCTCCGCTGACCTCTGGCGGAATGCAGATAAATTGCTCCATCCTTGTCGTCGACATCAAGATTAACTAATGATGTATTTCCATATTCTAAGAATGAATGACTGGGGTTTGTTGACCACGGGTAGTTAAATGATGGAAAACTCATGTTCAATCGTTCAGCCATTTTGCAAGTTCCCGCTTCTCGAAATAGTTAGTCATACACAACGTATGAGGTCTAAAACATTGCAGCCGCTGAACCATATGCCTGCAGCTATTTCGTTGTCAAACGTTCCGCTTCTCTGCGACTTCTTTCAATTTCTTTGAGTTACTAGTTATTTCAATTACCAATCTTCTTTCCATCATGGCGGTAAGTGTGACAGTTTCTATAACTTCATCATTTTTGTTACGATACTATGATGGGAATTAGTGATAGTCATACCCCGAACTTTTAGCCGCGACTCCACGATAACTGACAACACGTGCGAATAACTCCATTGGCGGAGATGACAAAAACCCCGTTAACGAACTGTAGAGAGTATTCTCAAACGCGTAATGACTGCTATACGAACAAGATATAGTCGTTAAAATGTTGGTGATGCTCATTTTTTGTGATCCACCAATTTAAACACGAGTTGACAAACTGCGAATCATACAGAACTTTCGCATCAATCGTCATGGCGGATATACAGTTGAGATATATACGTTCTAGAGTATTTCAGGCCAAGTTTATACTTCGCGCCGTCGTTGCACCGAAATAAATTATTTCTATGTATAAATTGATGCCCCAATTAAGTGCTGTGCCAAACGATAGCTCGGTCAGATTCGTGCTAGCTATCACCATAAAGAACGGTAATATCACCAGTCATTGTTTAAATACGAATTACCAACTACCAGTTCGCCAACGTACTAAGTCGTTTCGCCAACGTCTCTATGGTCGTTTCAGTTCACTGAAGTCATCAAGCAATCATGAACACTCGTTCTTCGATCCGCAGATTTAGAGTAAACTTTGATTCCCGTAGTTACAAAAATTAAGGTTTGTAGTACAAACAGTAAGCGTGCGAGTAACATTGATTTTTGGGTTTATGATGTATACACACTCCGAGCATATTTGAAAATAATTCCTACTTGTCAGGATTAATGCCATCTTTTTAGTATTTTGAGACAGTGAAGTCAAAATTCTCTAATTGCCCTTTGCACAACAGACTGAAATTCGAATATCAGTTATTCATTAGTCAAACGTAGTTAGCTGGTTAGAGACTACAATAGTTGGTTAGAGAACAGCTAGTATTAGGCATAGGATTGCTTCCAAAATAATAATTTTAAAGTATTCTGCTGTGGTTTAATGTTAAAATACGTACAGCTAGAGACTTCAAATATTTTTGGGCCATGGATCAGAATTGATTTTAAGACTTTAATATGAAGGTTCATTGTTGATTGTACTGAATATTTGACATCGGCAAAGACCATAGGGATATTGGCAAAACGACCTAGCAACCTAGTTTGCTCCCACCTTCAGCAATCAAGGAAGTTTTTAGATGGCCGAACCAACTCTGAAGACCTTGCGCCGGGCCTGTGTTGTGAAGTTGATTCTGCATTAATGAAATCAGTAAAAGCTATCCAGCCAAAAGGAAATCAGGCCCAGTAGAAAGCAAGTTAATACTTGCCCTAATATTAAAGAGACCCCAGAGAGTTGCTGACAATGCTGTGTTGCATTGGCCAAGCAGTTTGTGAGTTTGACTCCAAATCCTAGGGTCACAAGTTTGAGCCCCAGTCACACCACAGTTTTGTGTCCTTCAACAAGATTCTTTACCCGGCTTGTTCCAGTCAACTCAGCTGTATAAATCAGTACAAGCTTTTGATGGGGCTAGCAACCTGAAATACATTAGTGTCTTGTCCAAAGGAATTCTTAACCCTTTAAGCCCTAAGTACGACAAATGATATATTTGTATATTCTCCCAACTGAGTCCCATTCTTTCCATATAAACAATTTGGAGAATTTGACTTTTCATCTTCCAAAGCATATTTGACTTGATCAACTCCTAACTTCTCATTACCAGTTGTATTACTTTGTTTGAGTTATGTTAGGAGATGTGAGATTTTGTTAAACTGTCCTGGGCTGAAAGGGTTAAAACTCTCATCTGCCTTACAGCTTGGAAACTAGAGAACTTTATATTTGGGAACTTTGGCTAGTTAAATTGTGTATAACCAAGTTAGTATATGTGGCAGAAGGAAGTAACATACAGTAGGTCTTTCACTGATGATTCTGTTTGTTGCAGACTATGCCCTTAAACCCAAAGCCATTCTTAAATGGCCTGACTGGAAAACCTGTCATGGTAAAACTGAAGTGGGGAATGGAGTATAAAGGTTATCTCGTATCTGTTGATGGATATATGAACTTACAGGTACAAAGTGACTTGTTTTCGATTTCAATTTGAAGCTGAATTAATTGTTTACTAAAACACAATGACAACTGAAAAGCTATTTTTCAGTTACCCTTCATTTCTTATTTGGAAAAAAAAATTTTTTTTTCTTGAGTTTAAAATTTAAATCAGTTTTTATTCACTTAGTGGTGTTGCCGTATTTTGTTTTAGCTGGCAAATACAGAGGAGTACATTGATAGCGCATTAACAGGTAACTTGGGAGAGGTTCTTATAAGGTGAGTAAAATTATTACAGCTTTAGAACCTCTCATTCCTTACAGTCAGGGTTCATATGGGCCGTGGAAATCCCAGAAAACCCTGGAAAACTTTTAAAGCCCTGAAAATCCCTTGACAAGCACTGGAATATTTTTGTTAAGCCCTGGAAAATTTCTGAAAAATTGTATTGAAAAACTAAACTCCTCAAATGATGCTTTTTTTATTTCAACTTAGTAACAATAACTAAGATTTTAGACTTATTTTGTATATCATTCTTATAATTATTGTAAGTTCAATAAAATAATACAAATTTTCACGACATTAATTATTAAAACAATTTTTTAACAGGTGATTGTGAGCGATATTATTTTCATTCTGGATTTGTTAAAAGAGTCCTGAAAAAAAAAACAGCCCTGGAAAACCATGAATTTTAGTTTTGAAAAAAAAGTTGAACACACTCTGAGATGATTAATTTTGAAGTTCTCTCAAAATACTTGCAAAAATGTTGTTTAAATAAGTTTACGAGAATTCACAAAGTTTTCATTAGTCACTCTTAGGAGTGTTACTGTGTTTGTCTCTTAATCCTAGGGTCGAGAGTTGAGCCCTGGTCAGACCAATGTGTTGTGTCCTTGAGCAAGACACTTTACCCGACTTTGTTCCAGTTGACTCAGCTGTATAAATGAGTACCAGTTCTGCTGGGAGCTAAGCTGTGATAAATTAGTGTCCTATCAAAGGGCAGTAAAAACCTCTTGTGTTCTTAACACTAGATAAACCAGAGATAAATTATATGATGGCCCTAAGAGCAACTTAGGCTTAAGAAAGGATTTAGCTAGCCCTTAGGAGTGAAAAGTTTTGGTAGCTGATTTTTATAACAGGGTATAAAAGAAAAAAAAAAGGGTTGTAATGCTCAAAGCAGCATGGTAAAGTCACAGCGTTCTAAGTAGGCAAAAATGAAAGGGTCCTGTTATTTTTTTGTTCCCTCCTTTGTATTCATTGGCCACTTTGTCATTTTCATTTGATGGTCTATCTACCTTGACACACATCAGCAGCCAAGTTTGGCTGAAGTACATCCAAAGGTCATAGATCGGCAGCAGATTTTTTAAAAACTACAAACTTTATGGACCCATTCTTGAACTTTTAAGTTGAAGAAATATTTATAAAGTAAATATTAATATCTCGGGTACCATCAAGGATTTTTGACAAAAATTTCATTACTGTTCTTTGGTTAGCAAGGTTTATCCACTGAATTAATAAAACTTTTCACTTCATTCATTTACTTTACTGTAACTGATCTTTTTTTCTTTATGTTTCAGATGTAACAATGTCTTGTACGTAAGAGGTGTAGAGGAAGAGGAAGAAGATGGCGAAATGAGAGAATAACACTTTCAAACTTTCTCTGTTCTCAGTACTTTTATATAAAACTTGGCTAGGAACAGTTAGACCAAAAAAGTGTAATATCTACCCAAACATACTTTTATTAAGTTCATTATAAATCAACCTCATTGACACTTTATCTCGCCACACACATACTTTGTACCAAGTACTTATCCAATGTTAGTCCAATTTATTTTTTCCAGGAAAAATGTCAGTTCTTTAAAAATTATAGCATAGAAACATACAACTTTACCACAGGTTTCAACTGTGGTGTTACACCAAACAAAGGAAGATTTTGTAACCATTGGAGAAATTAATGCTGTTCTTATTTTTTTCTTGAAACTTGACAACAATTAGCTGTAACATTTTGTTCATATTGTAGCTCAAGATAGATATGAACACCACTTTATTCTAATCAGGTGGTGCGTGTGACTTGGTCATCTAAAAATCTAAGGACTAAACTTGCCATAGGAAGTTCAGAATGCTAGTTTTTTTTTTCTTAAGAAAAAAAATACTGCTAAAAAGTATTATATTTAGGTGATGTGGTGCTCCAGAATTCTTGAAAAAAGATACCAGATTTTTTTTCCTTTTAGGCAAGCTTAGAGTGTCTTGCTTTGCAACTAAGTTTAAATCAAAACTCAAGCTGTCGGATTTAGTTCTGCCCATTTTTTTTTCTTCTTCCCAGTATAAGACTTTGTGTCAGGGATGGTATCTAGAGCATTCTCATATGTTATAAAAATATGAGCTGAAATTCAGTTGTTTGACAGAGGATGTTTGATAAGGTTCATGCTGACATGTATGAAATACAACAGGCAAAGTTGTCAAAATTCATCATAGTATTGCCTTCCTTAAGACTGGAGACATAAACTTACCACACGAAAAAAGCTTTGATAAAACCCAAAAGCCAATGGCATGTTTTAAACCCTGCACTGCTACATGTAGTTAGTGTTTTATTTTTTTCAAAGTAAAGTATGCACTTTTTCTCGACATTATTTATGTACCTTAAACATAGTTTCTACAAATTGTTAAAATGTACACTGTTGTTGTGAAATAGTGCAAAGCAAATGTAAACATATGATAAGACTTTTCTGACAAGGCCGATTATGTACTTTTTGTTAAATAAAGGCATTTTAGCCTTCTACAGCTTGTTGGTTATGTTAAGAAGTTTGGGAAAATGCTCACCTGTGGACAGTGAAACGGATGGGAAAACACACCCAACAAACGCAGTGTGCAGATATAGTAAATGCAGTTACCTTGAGTTTTGTCAGGGTCGTGCTGGATCCCTGTCAGTTTCCAATGAGATTGGTTAATTCCCTTCTTTTTTTCTTTTCCTTTCTTTCTACTCTTTTTCTTGCATTTTGTAGTCTTTACGTTTCATTGTTTTACTACCTTCTCCCTCCCGTTCCCTCTCCTAACCTTTCATCTCCCTTCTTTCTCAAAATCTCCCCTCTTTCTTCTACTTCCTTTCTTTCCACTCTCCCTTCCATTAATATCCCTCCCTCCTCTCTACCTTTTCTTTCCCTCTCCTTTTCCTACCTTCCTTGTCGCCCCTTCTTCTCCTCCCCACTCCCATTCATCGCCCTATCCTTCCCTCCCCCTGCCCTCTCTCTTACATAGACCCCTTCCCTCCCCTCTCCTTGTACATTTTGGCCTAACTCTCCCTGGCGCGGCCCGTGCACTTACAAACTTCAAGTGAGATAAATTGCATCAAGTGCTACCAAAACAGCCACATGTTTGGACACAAACAGCCTTTTTATTCAACCTACATAGAAATCAAAAGTAACTAGCTAGAAAGGGTTGTTTGTTTACAAGCTGTCGTGTACAGTAGAGAAGTAGACCATACAATAGTACGGACTGATAAAATATTTGGGTCGAAACTGAGACTCGGCGAGATAAGAAGTTGACTCCGCAAACTGTACGTTCTTAAGGCTAGGAGTATGTAGAAACGCTGACCATCGCCCGCCCTTTAATTTCCTCATGTTCTCATTTGAACCACCCTCAAAATGGGAGAGTTTTGTATGATAATACCAATAGGGGTTCGGGTATTGGAGTATACACTGACCCGAACTATATGCAGGCAGGCGTGGCACAGTCGTTTAAATTGCGGCCTTCAGAGCAAGGCCAACTCGATTCCCGGTGACTGCACGTCTGTTTTGACTTCCTTTTGATCAGTCTAGCTGTAGCTTTGACCATGTCCGTAAAATAGAGCATCGATAACCTCGATAACCTCACTGTCAGAGAGCTGAAGGAAGTACCAACGTTAAATAACGGCGACTTTACCTTAAATTCTGTGTAAGTGTAAGTGTTTTTTTTATTTTCCCTTAAATAATTTTGCTCACTGCGACAACCGGTTTTCCCTGCAACGCTTGAAGTGAATTTAAGACAGTGTCTCTTCAATTGTAAGCCAGAAAATGAAACAACTTTTTGGGTGGTCTCTCTGTGTGCTTCATTGTAACGTATTTTTCACTGTTGCTGTTGTCTTTCCACGTATAAAATTAAGCCCCCCCCCCCCCCCCCCCTTACCTCACCTGAAAGTCAGGCCTTGAGGTAATTGTCCTTGATATATATCCCTTACAACAAATCATAGACAATTTTAATAACGTCCTAAATATATAAAGTCACCAGTAATATACTGTATCTTATGTATAACCCAACGGATTTAAACAAAGTTCTTTTCGGCTTGACACTGTCCGTATCAGCCCCCCGAACTGACCTTTCATGTAATATCTAGTTTAAAGAACAGAAATTTTCTCAACAACTACTAAGTATTGGCTGGGAGCGGTTATACAAGCTGGTTTAACAAACTGTCGCTTTGTATGACCAAAACAATAAGTCAAACTGACTAGTGCTGTGCCAAAGAACTCGATTCCACCAGCCACGTAGAATGCTATAGCATACGATCCAAACACATCGACAATGAGACCTGCAAGGTAGTAGGAAAATCTTCTCGATTAACCAAGTAGGCAATAAGACGATGTTTCGATAATCATATCTGTGAACTCAAAATTCGAATAACCAAAAAAAATTTCCACGTCTAAGTATGCTTTTTAATAAAAAAAAAAAAATCGGAATGTAAATTTTGAGTGAGCTAGCAGGCTGGGGATTGGTGACAGCAGTGAGTTATGTGGTTTTTGTTCAAAAAAACTTCCTTTCTTTTAAAAAATGTCATAAATTTTTATTTCAAACAATTTCAAGGGAATGACTCAGTGGTTAAAGTTAAAACAATGTAACTATATTAACCAGAATTGAATTTTTTGAGTAATGTTGAAAACAATTTACAACATGACTATGACATGAAATAAAGTCAAAATATTGTTGTACAAGTTCAAAACTCGTTTCTTGGTCCAAAATTTGAATTTATTGAGAACGTTTTCTTTTCTCGGGCTAGTTGTTATAATGATGTATTTAAAACTGTCAGATAAACATGGCTTTAAGCTTTGTGAAACTGACAGAAATAGATATTTTGCCGGCACGCGCATGGACAAGAGGACTGGGTCAAGTTGTTAGACGGGAATTATGGGTAATCCATTGTATGACTACTGAGCCGTTAGAGTTTTGAATCAATCTAGGTTCAGCCTTCTTAGCCAACTTTTTGTTCTAAAATTCCCCTTAACCTCCATGGGGAAACGGCACTTGCATTGGGTTTGGAGAACACGTTCCCTTTTTTCCCCATAGGGTTTTTGGTTTTCGTATCCGGCAAGTGTCTAGAGTTTCTATCAGGTAAATAACTTTATAAGTCAGTATTTTCAAGTATGAAAATAAATTGTTTTGTGAGAGGGAAGCTTGTAAACAAATGTAAAATAAACCAGCTTGTGGCGCTTGCTGGCCTACATGCCCAAGTATCTACACAGTTGTAATGTGTTGAATGTAGTGTAGTGTCTGTATGGGTAGGGTAGTGAAAATGCTCGTAAGACGGGACCTACTGACCTGCAATGGGCGGACCGGCGGCGCAAACAAAGAAGAAGATACTACTACATACACCGAATATTTGCCCCTGAATTCGCGTAGGAACAGTGTCTATAATGATCTGCAACTGCAGCACGAAAATCGTTGACGTAACAGTCCCCTCAACCAACCCAAGAACAACGTTAGCACTTATGAGATACACGTGCTTTGTTGCTAAGGGTAACAGGACTGTTACAATCGTTCCAATCATGGCTGTGGCTGTATAAAAGCACTTGGGTGTTACCCGCCTCATGTTGAGCACATATCCGGTCACAATCCGGCCGATGACGTTTGATAAACCAAACACCATGTAGAGCTGGGAAGCTTTGTATGGTGGTATACCAAGTCCTTCAGCATAATTAGCCTGCGTACAAAATCGATTAAAGTGCATATTAAGTATAATTTTTATTACTTCAGTGGATAGACCTTACTAAACGAGGTAATGAAAAAAGTTTTGCCAAAACCATCCCTGGCTCTAGAAATATCAATTTTTAAAAATTGCATCTGATGACGTCACGAGTGATTCCCACAAATTTGCATTTTTCTAAAATCTGCTGCCAACCCGTAAAATTTGGGTGGGTTTGAGCCAGACTTGGACTGGTGATCCATCTGCCTCGGATACATCAATAAGCTAACTTTAGCTTAAATACACCCAAATGTTACGGACTGGCAGCAGATTTTGAAAAATGCAAATTTGTCGTAACCACTTCCAGACGTCATCAGATGAAAACTTTAAACGTAATTATCTTAAGAACCAGAACCTGTGAATTGCAGCAACTTTGTCTCGATCCTGTTGCTATGTTGTTGAAATATTATGATTTTCGCGCATGATCACCTCAAAGAAAGTGCACTTTAAAAATAAGTTTTTTTTATTATTTTGTTGTTGTTGTTTTCATGATTTATTATTACTATTATTATTATTATTACTACTATTATTGTTATTATTTTTATTATTATTATCATTATTATTATTATTATTACTATTATTGTTAATGCTGCTCTTAAGAATTTCTGTAGGCGTAGTTTCGTAGTCAATGTTGTTGCTGTTACTGTCACTGTTATCAATATGTTACTCTAATTGTTATTGTAACTGACCGTTCGCTGTTTAAGAAAAAACAACCTCTTTAAACTAAAGGACGTGGCACTTAAATAAAAACTGCGCCAACTTACCATATGAACAATAGGTATCCACATTCCCATTCCATCCACGACGGCCATTGACATTGTATAAATAATCAGATCACCATTCGTTGAAAAAGATTTCCAAACTTCTTTCCACCGTCCTTTGGTCGCGTTTGGATCGATATCATCTAAATTTATAACGTTTATATTCTTCTTATCAGCCCGACTTTCTGGCGTTTCTCGCTTCTTGACAACGCTTGCCAGCAGGCTCGCAGCAGTTATTATTACTGAAAGAGCTCGGAAGGAACCTCTCAAACCAAGCCGGTCAAGTAAAAATTGTATTATTGGGTTCATTGTCAAGACTCCTGCGCCAAAACCCGAGGCGACAATACCCACCGCTAGTGATCGTTTCTTTTCGAAATGCGAGGCGACCGCAAGCATTATGGCTCCATAATCGCTACACAACGCATACCCGAACAACACACTGTAAGTTGCAAACAGGATATAAAAGTTGGCGACGAATGAGCTTGTAAGATAAGATAACGCGCATGTCATGAAGCAGGTCACGAGGATTACCCGACAGCCAAAGCGGTCGATCAGTTTCCCGTTTATTGGAGATAAGATCCCCGCAACGATAAAACACAGGGAGTTTACAAACGCTGAAACAAGAGAAAAAGATAAGCGTTACCTAACCGCCTCGTTTCCAGGGATTTTCTCTGTGTTGTGGTTGCACAAATCCGAGACATAGGGAAAACCCTGGGAACGAAGTTGCGTAAGCTACATATTATGTCATGGATGACAAACAAAACCAAACCAAGAACAACATTAATTATCACTATTATTTTGACCCTGAAGCCAAGTTAAAATGAAACTTGTCGACTTACTTCAATGTCTTACTTCATTTATATTATCTTTAGCCTGTTAGTATTGGTGTACGCAATCCGTTACCCCTACTTGATTTCTAAAACGAACTGTTCAAAACCCCAAGGCATGAACAGACGTGATGACAACTTAATAGTGTTATCACGTACTTAGATCGATATTTACGTAGTAGATCGGCGAAATATAGAGCGTATCAGCCAACCATATCAATTACACGTGTTGATACCTAAAACAGCAAATCATGATCAGAACGCACGATTCCCATATCATCATGTGCGATTTAAATAAACTTTCCACGTAGTTGAAACAACTGTCAATCTACTTCGTTGATGATTGAGAGAAACATGTACAATCTCACTAAGTATGTGATAAAAGAAAATGACATGGCTGCTTGGCATGGAGAAACGACTTTTGCCTTCTCGTGTTGAAAATATCTTCGCTTCAATTCACTCACTCGTGAGATAATTTTTCAATACTCTCGAAGGTAAAATTCGTATCTCCGCAAGGCCATGTACTGATATTAACTATATTAATATCAGTTATATTTACATTTATATTGATAATTAGATTACATAATTACATTGCTATTTTTTTCATATATCAATCGCGTTAATGCGTTATACGGCAACAAGTCCTTCAGTAATTCGTCATTGCTTGTCTACAGCAGTTTCTTTCCGTGAGGAACGCTTGCCACACAGTTACTATGGTTACCAACTTGCGACTATCTAGGGGCATGACATGGTGGCCCCATAAGGCATTTCCTTCAAATTTACTATGGTGAACCTAGCTTACCTGTTATAGCTTTGTCCTGTTTAAACTCAGAAATAAGTGCAGGGTAAAAAATTCCAAAGCTTGCTATAGAACCAATGATGATCACGTGGGACAGAAAGGCGCATAGAAGAACCATCCATGACCACAAGCTGTCTGGTCTCTGGGGCCCAGTCTCTCGACAAACACAAAAAATAGGAGAAGGCTTGGCGGTCATTTTACCTTAAATGAGAACAAGAATAGGAATGAAAATTGAAATTAGGACTGCGATTAAGATTTCAAAGGGGTGGAAGTAACGATCCGGGTGGGGATGAGAGGGATTAAAATAAAGGGGGGGGGGGAGGGGGAGAAAAATAAGGCAAAAGGTGTAGACAGGTAGATGGGTTGGAAATGGAGTGATGGGACTGGCATTTTGATTGAAATGGAAGTGGTAAGGGAATGGGGGAGGAGATGGGAAAGGAATGAAAATCGGAAGAGGGAAGAAAAGAGGGATTGGGTTGGGATGAGAATGGGGGAGGGATTGGAGATGAGGAGTAAGTCTTGGTAGGTGGGGATTGGGATTGGGTATGAAAATAAGAACCGGAAGGGACTGGGACTTAAATAGTGCAGTGGGTTGAACAGAGGATGGGGTTGGGAATGACAATGAGACAGGAACTGGAATTTTGCTTAGTAATGGAATGGAACGGTAATGGAAATGGGGAGCTTACTAAAAATGGAATAAAGAAAAAAATTTTACATAGAACTAAAACTCAACAACAACAGCTAAGAAAAATTACTTCTTATGTTTTATTCTATATTTTTGTATGATTTATTTTGGTATGGTTCTCCAATATGTTCGTATACTTGCAAGACAACAGAATAAGAGGAAAATTAACTAATTTTCATTCTCTCTACCCACACCGATAAAACTAAGTCATCAGAATTTGGCACAGCAGATGTTCTTTTTAATGTCTTCTCATCCTGTCTTCACAGAAGGTGGAACATGACAACAAAATTTAAATAGCGAGGATCAAGGCTGCACGAAATACAAAACGCTTTTGCACCCCGGCCCCCCCCCTACCCCCCCTTCCCCCCTGGAATTTCCTAGCCGTCAGACC
>JAOBAT010123553.1:0-13174 GCA_026413305.1 Hydrozoanthus tunicans
GGGTATGTGCCGCCACCCACCACCTCCCCCGACAAAATTGGGTTCCTTAAAAATACCTTTGTTTTGACTTCTTCCCTTATCTAACTATTAGTATCGTTTAACCAAGAGAAGTTTTTAGGCCCAATGCTTCAAAGAGGTTCACTGAATTTAGAGAAAGAATGCACGGTTAATAAGGTAAACAAAAAGTCCCCCTACCTATTTCACCGATTCCATTTCCCAAGCTTAGTTTGGAACCTTAGACAAAATATTGAAAAATGTTGCCGACCATAAAACTATAAAAATTAAGTGTGATGGTTGGTCTTAAATTGCTTATCTAACCTGATGGTTTTGAAGCTCATTTATGCATCTGTTCCTATTGGTATTGCTTGTGCTTATTAAGACAGATAGTCTAATGTGTCGTTTGCTGGTAAGGTCACAACACAGGCACACCTTTGGACTCTGACGTGCAAAAAAGGTTTCATTTACTGATATGGGAAAAGGCTGCCGCTTCCTATGAGGTAAGCACTAAACGAAAATGTCTATTACATGGTGACAAGAAAGGACTGGGTGCATGGGAAATGATTGGATACGTAAAAGGGAGACAAACCGCACGACGGGAAACCCGGCATGTTTTTGTTTTCTATTCTTACAATCATCTTCTAATGTTCCTATTCTTCAGAAAAAGGAGTCCTACCATTTATTTAATCTATTATTCAAGTTATATACTAGGCATACAGTTGTACAATGAAAACTAATACGAGAAGTTGATGTTGATGTTGCTGTTTAACAGTTTGGCTGTCATTCTATGGCTATTTTCAGAATGTGACGGCCGTCGAATGACAGCCGAAACATTGAAAAGCAACATTAAAAATTGAATGGCTTCTTGTATTAGATTTTATTGCTCATCATGATCTACTTCAAACTTTTCCGAGTCAGCCATTGGATAAGATAAGCAAGGATTAAAGCTGTAAAGTTGTTAGGCAGGTATATTTGTCAAAATGCACTCAATAGACATGAATGGTTTTCACCGAAATTAAAAACAATTTTTCTGTATAAATCCGTGCTTGAATTTTTTTTACCAGAACAAAGATTACCTGGACGCCATTGAATGGTTTAACTACTCTCTGAGTTTGTTTTCTCCTAACGAAGTGGAAAGCAAGAATGTTGCAAAGCTACTGGTAAGTAGATAAGTAGAACTGACAAGGTGACTACAATTTTATGTCGTTCTGACACGTTAACACGAAAAAGTATCCTAACCCTGTACGCACAGGTCCTTTGGAGCTCCGTCCTTCCCTTCTTTAAATCAGTTATAACAATTTCAGCCACACTTAGTTTTCTTGATTTGTGGCCAGTTTGACAGAGTTACAAATCCCGCAACTACCAATCAGAAGCCAACAGGCTGGCCTTGACAGGCAGGGGTAAGCTATACGCGGCCACACCCCTTCCCTGTTAATGGGTAACAATTGTTAATATAATTTAGGAAACACCGGCTATTGTTTTTTCTGGTTAGTGTTTTAGAGCGCAAGAGCACTAAGCTAGCTTGGTTTTAAGAAAAAGATAAAATTTACTTTACGATTTTTGAGTTTGCTAGAAATATACTTCTTGTGACAATAAAAAAGCAATGTCATTTTCTTCAAATACGTGCTTTTTGCAGTTGCGCTGTAAACAATAGAACTACGTAAAGAATTAACCAGCCCGCATTATTTTTATATTTCAGCGCAACAAGTGTTCTTGCTTCATTATGCTGGAAGACTACACAAAGGTTTGTTTTATAGGTAGACTGAAACTAAGGCCTGATTCAAACGCCGTGCTATATAGTTGTGCTAAAGTAGCTCGACTCTGGCACGAGTAAAGCACAGCGTCTGAGACAAATCTATAATATCAGCTCGAGCATGGGTCAGCTTGTCGCGTTACCCGATTATGGTGGGGTTTGGTTTCGATACCCTCGATATGAATGTGTGTTGAAGTATGATTTTTTAAGTTCAGGTGAGCCATAGCACGGGAAACGGGCCTAACACATTGATAACTGGTTTAATTTAGGCATTCTTTGTAGTCCCGGCTCGATCCCGGCATAAGCTTAGTAGGTGCGCGAACTGTGTCCATACTGTTCCTCGCCTACTTTCTTTTTTGGTAATGGCATCGCTTTCATTAAAACCATTTCTATAGCTTCATATTGTATTACGTTACTGATTCTTACTGATGGTTTGAAAACTCGCGCGAAAAACTGTCTTTGTTCTTAGGCCAGCGAAGTAGTGGAGGAAGCAATGAAGAGCGACTCGCACAATCCAATAATACATTTCTATCAGTTTAAGATTGCTCTTATGCAACACAACGATTACGAAGGTATGTTACCATAGTAACAAAGTACTATAAGTATTGTACCCATGTGTCATTAATAATGTAATAACTATCAACAACTGATATGATCTTTAACTTCCTTTATCAATAATAGTGGTAGAAATCAACCCCTCTAGTTTGTTGTGAATTCGGATTTTCACAGAAAATCACAAAACCTTTAAGGCATGCCTTTTTCTTTCATTCATTGCAACACGCTTGCGGTATATTTCCAGCTATAAAAGCTATTTCACTGATGAGCCAAGAGGGAAGCCAACAAGAGGGTTCTACCGGTGAAGAGAACGATATCAACGGGCTCATCTGCCTTTCTGCACAGTTAGCCTTGGAGGTATGAGATGATTTCTTATCCGGCGACTAATAGTTTCAAGAAACAGCACCAGAACTTGTATAACTTTAGATGACGGCAGTTAGTGGTGTTACAATCTGAAGCAGGGACATCTTAAACAGAGCGTTCATGTACTGCTCGCGGTAGGAATTGTCCCTTTTTTTCATTCCCTCCAATTTCCTTTGCCCCTTCTTCGCTACATGATAGGGAAGGGAATATTTCAGGTAAATAAACCACTTTCCTTTTCCCTGGATTAAAGTTTGTTTGTACTGCTCAGTTTCTCGAAACTACACCGAGCCAATAAGACACACGAAATCTGTTTATATAATTTGTAGAATGCAAAGTAGGGGTGTACACCATTGTCAACAACCATAGGCTTTCGGTAAAGAAACACAAATTGAGAATACCATGAGCTTTTAATATGGTATGTAAGTCCAAACTCAACAGCTTCCTGGTTAGTCTCTTTTTCATTGCATGGGTGTGAGATCTTCCTATGGTAACACCTTTTGTAGCAACTGTGCAAATGCGAAAACCATAAAGGTATACTAAGAAAGGTTTTCAGTCATTATTGTCAAATAACGGACCATCACCTATTTGGTGATTTGAGATCAAGGTCTGGAAGTTGTTTGGATTTGTGAAAAGTTTGTTTGTAATCAACGCGCTAGCTGAAATTCGACTACGTCTAGTGCCTCGCCCCCTAGAGGCTAAAGCAGCTTAAAACAACCTTTTGGTTATTTTATTTAAAATAGAAAGTTTAAAGATGAACCTTAATACTTATCGCTATTTTTGCTACATATACCCCTAACTATCATGCACACTCATTACCCGTGTTTCCGGTTAGAACAACCAGTCTTCCCTTACCGCTAATAAAATCTGTAACCTGGCTAACTTCGCAAGTTTGTTCAACATCTTGATGTTCCTTGGTGATTGACTTTATGTACAAAGCTCGCAGATTCTTATAAATCAATAGTGGTTACCGAATCAGGCGGTTTACCAAATCAGAGGATCAGTTTTTGTGCCCTTTGATTGGTCCCCGTAGCTCGAAATACCCAAACCGGAAGTCAACATGCCGTCACGCAACATTAAAAAAGGCAACACTTCTCGTCTCGGTTTGTACTCAACATGGTTCACTCCTCCCTTTCCTTCCCGCCACTCATTTCCCTAGGCGGGTATTTGTATTATATAAGAGTGTTGGTTGTGATGGTACTCTATTTTTATAACAAGATTGAACTGGTTTTTTGGTTGTGGTCGTATGTCTATGTGACATTTGGTTGCTTCGTACGCATGCACAACATACGCCATCTTAGTTTTCCAGTAAAACCAGTATACTGGGGTAAAATAAAAAAGGGCTAAGCCTGGAACAAACATTGGCTAAAATTAAAAATCTTAACGTCTTCATTATCTTTTATAAAAGCAAAGTAACCAAGATGTGGCAATCAAGGCGTTGGAGAGTCTGACAGAAAGCTCTGCAAACAATCAGCAAGTTTTAACGGCCTTAAGGTAAAATTGACTCTACAGCAAAAATATACTGACGAGGTGTCAAAGGCCGCTGAAACCAAAAGAGGTCTAGGTAGCCGTTGGTTAGTTTAAAATACTTAAATGTACACCTCGAAAATTTAATATAACAGACAACGAATGTCAAGTACTACAGAATTAGTAAATGTAGATTCCAGCGTGGCACTGACTGTTGTTCTTAATGCTGTGCACAAATGCATACGCACATCCTTAACAATAGTTTTAACTTTCTGATGTACGTTTAAGGGTGACAAGCGGCTAAGATGTTGTCTTAAATGAATGGTTCCTGATTTTTGGTTTTGTCCCTAATATATTCCACAATTTTTTCTTGCATCGACAGATGCCTTACAAGGTTAAGACTGACTCCGTCTTGTTCAGAGAAACGGTAAGAAAGGTTCTTCTGAAAGTATATTTAATTAATGGGCTGAGATTTTTTCTTAGCTTAGGGACCAGCCCCCTTAGGGTCAAATTACGAGGCACAGCCTTGCGCCGTAAAAGACAGTTGTATTACCTGGAATTTAAAATATTTTCTTCTTTGCAGTGACGACGCAAGAGCCATTCTTAGTTATCTCAAGACAGGTAGTTTATTTTAAAGGAAGAGCTGTTTGTAACTTTGCGATTTGAAAAAAGAGTGAGAAAAAAATTATAAAAAAATGTTAAGAAGCTTTTTAGTGTCTTGTTCCATTTCTATTTTTGATTTAAAGTGGTATTTCAGATCGAGACTGAAGACGTGTTGTCCCTTCCTCAACAATCTTCGTCGCTTTTAAAAAAGGCAGTAGAAAAGGAACGAGTGAATCCGATTAAAGTTGTTGTAATTTTATCGTCACTATTAAAAATAAACTCACTGTAAAAAAATCTTCTCGCTGTTTGGTAGCGTTGGGAAGACTCCAGCAAATGAAAGACGTCCCAAACGTAGATGCTGAAGCAACTTGGTTCTTGAAAATAGGTAGGTGTTTATGATCACACTTTATTGCATGTCCCCGTGTGGAAGGTGCGCTTCCCCTAAAAATGTAGGGGTGCTTGTCAGAGGAAATAAGTTTGATCCTTAAAACTAATGAGATAGCAAACTGGGCATGGTCCCTTGAGATTGTACCCAAAAAGATAGCAAATATCACTCCGAATCACGTGTCGCATTCCAGTGTTGTCACCAAAGTCTATTGTATTGCTTTTGTTTTTGCATTGACGATCTCTCGCAATTCTGTGCAGTGATTTTCACCAGCTGTTCAGCTTGATATGGAACCCTAAAAGACAGCCATCACGTAGAGATACCCTTAAAGATAGCAAGACCCCGAGTATTAAATTCTAAAAGATAGGACTAAAACCCCTCGACTTGTCTAGGGGGAGTCCTTACCGGAATTGCATGTAACTGATTCATTCATTCCATCAAGTTATGTTAAGTGTAAACACGTTCATGAACATGGACTCTTATTTTATGGTTACTAGCTTGGAATCTAGCTCTGGAACACAACAAATCAAGTACCGACGTGCTGGAGTTCTTTGTTATTTGTCAAAAGGTAGGTATAACAAGAGTTAGGTTTTTAGCGGGTGAATGACAAGGTAAGCGATAAAAGTTAAGGTAAAGGGTAAAGGTTAAATGTTCAAGGTACATTAGGGGTAAAGGTTAAAGGTAAAGATTAGGTATGGCAAAAATTTGAAAAAAGTTTTAAATAAGTAAGTTGGGAAAGTAAAGACCAAGTGCTAAGACCAAAGTTTAAAATAGAAAAGAGTACGAAATAGGCTGAAGGCCTTTTTATTTTTCACTGTACCATTCCCGGTCACGTTTCAGTCAAAGTCAATTATTATAACTAAGGGAGTTGCGGCAGGAAAACATAATTCAGCGCACAAAAGTCTTTTTGTTTTAGTTATAATGCTACAATACAAATTAAACTGTTTGGGCATCTGATCACACAAACTTTTGTTCGAAATTTTGAGGCATTTGCAGAAATTTCCTTTCAAAATCTCTAAAGTTGTTGCATCGCCATTACACTCTTAACACTTTCCATCCACAAAAGTCCTGATCAAAATTTTGAGGTAATTGCAGAATACTAATTTTAAAAACTTTAAAACTGTTACATCTCAACGCTTTCCACCCACGAAACACATTGTTTGCTTCATAGCTTCAATCAAGGTATATATTTGCATTTATAACTTAAGAGCGCAGTAACAAGGAAGTGAATTTTCCGTCTTTTTGGTGACCCATACAGTTTGCTTCTCTCTGTCCAATGGATGCACAAAATATGTTACGTCAAAAGAACTGTTTCTTGATGGCAGCGGCAGCTTCCTTAGAGATTTTCAAAGAAGCACTATCAGAGGATGAAAAGGTACTTTTCCTGTTAAATCGCTAAACATATCAGAAAGGAAGGTATATTAATTTTCTTCTGAGTTATGTACTGACTGATGTCGGTAAATACTAGTTTAGTTAGACTTTTTTCCTTCATCTCTTTGAGGCGAACGAACATGTTTTACCACAGCTCCATAATGTTAGGGTTTAATTTAAACTTATCATCACTGCATCAGTATAGAAAAATCATTATACTATCAAGGCAAGTTAAAATCCTCACATTTTGAACGTAAAACCGCCATTTTGGCTGGCGAATGTGTTTTCCCTGTATAAGTATGTTCTTTTTTGTTGTGAACCGCTGTTTTTTTGTTTCTTGTTTTGGGAGGATTCCATAAATATATACACTTTTGCATGATCGAGTAATCATTTATTTACATGAATAGAGTGATCAATACGTTTCTCTTTTCTGGACTTCGTTACATCAGTGCTTACTTCTATTTGTTTTGTAGGGAAAGGTTTTAAAGCACACATTGGATTACGTTGAAAAGTGTAGGAATTTAAGTAAGCGAGCTGGATCCGGAAAATCAACTACCAAAGGTCGGTAGCTTCAATTACTGAAGTTAGGTTAGTTTTCATTCTTGTGTCAATTTTTGCATGAATCGGCACCCGTCATACCATAATTGACAAAAAATGAGTTTTTTATTGACTTTTCTGCCAAGCTGATGTTTTTTGCCGGGGCTTTGGTTGTGGAAGAGGCTAAAAACTTCAAAAAGAGGAATTTTGCCGGATCAGAGCTACAAGGTGAACAAAAACGAACTGAGACCGTAGAGAGAGGAGAGATTCTCTACCCCTAAAATCTCTCTCTCAGGTATGAAACCAAAAATAAAATACTTCTAAAACTTTTAGCTGGTTTTTAAGTACAAAGCAAAACGACTGAAAAAAAGCAAAATCAATTAAGCTCAAAAAGGCTTCTACCCTCTCTGAAATCATTTTGAACTAGTAGGCTTTGATCAATGAAGAAATGAATAATGCGCTGCAGATTAAGTACGAAGCGCTGACAATTATATTTCTTTTAGATGATTCGAACGTACTGTTGGCTCTTTACGAGTTTGAGGCTAAAGCCAAGTTAGGGGACGAAGACATTGATGCCTGTCTCGAAGCAGCAACCTGCCTTCCTACCGCTGATCCAAAGACGTTCGAAACCATGGCTGGTTTGTAATGGTTCTTTCCTAAATCTTCTTTTATCAATTGTTTATCAGTATTAGAGTTTACCAAAGTAAACTAGATGTGTTTTTGCGCACTCGGATTGGCTCCCGTAACTCGCGATATCCAAGACTCCACAGACTTTGAAACGGTTTGGAAGCAAGCGCGCTAGAAAAGGGAAAAGGTTTACATAAAAACAAAGCGCATTTTTTCCGATGTTTTGGCAAACACTAAAACAACTATCTTCCTAAATACATATATCGACGCTTCATGTCTTTCTATATATCCAACGCTATTCACCTCCCCTTTCAGAGGGGGGGAGGTTACTTGTTAATTACTAACAATCTTTTCCGAAAAAATGAGAACATATACAACCTACCTAGATTCTTTGTCTAGATATATTACATACGAGACTACAATTTATCTCCAATATAGCTTACACGACCGTGATCTGTAGAAAGTTATCGGTTGAAGTATGAAAAAAGGGGATAATAATTCTATCAGAAAGTACTCCTAATGCAAAGTTCCAAATAATGTCACACATCTTGTCAGAATATGATCTTTATGGTTACACAGCACATGCAGTAAGAGTGAAGTAGCGCTTTTTAAAAAATGCCCTTTCAGTCGGCGGCGCAGTGGCCGAGTCGTTAGCGTGTTTGACTCGTTATCTTCTAGGATCGTGAGTTCAAGCCCAGGTCAGACCACTGTGTTGTGGCCTTTAAGCACTTTACCCGACTTGTTACAGTCCACTCAATTTTATAAGATAAAATGAGCACCAGTTCTGCTAGGGGCTCACCTTCGATAGATTAGAAGCAGGAGGAAAGCGCTGCCCTTGTGAGCCACTTAGGCGCGGGAAAGTATTTAGCTTTTGTAGCTATGCATATGCAATGACATAAATTAGTGCTTATCCCTTGACCTTAACTTGGGCATGCTTTACAGTGCTGAAGTTGTTAGTGTAAGGGTCTTTCATTCTACATATAGCCATGGTAGTAAACTAGCTGTAACTGCAATATAGTTTTATTTATTGAAAACAGGAAGAGCTTTTGTCTGTAGTGTCCTCAATGAAGGGTTGCCTATAAGGCGAAGGTTTACTGCCGCGGAACACTTAATCTTGCAGCTATTGAGTTTTGGAATTACCCTTGTATCGTATACACTTTATGTTAACAATTGCATAACAACTGTCTTATCCTTAAATAAGATTTTGCGTAAATTTTGTATGTTGCTGCAGCTCTTGCACTAGAACCCCCAGTATACAAGAAAGAAACAAGCATGAAAGCTTTGAGGATCGCTATCAAAAAGCACATGGCACAGGACAAAAGAGATTACACAAAACTAAGGTGATAAAGGTCGATTCCTTAGCCTGGGGGGATGTTACTTCCAGGTAAAAGGAGAGGATTTTCGTTAAAAAAGTAGAAAATCACCCTGATAATACAAAAGGGGGGGGGTTACTTCGAGGCGAAAAAGTAGGAAATTGTAGAAAAACGCCCTAATAATACAAAGGCGTAAAAATTTTTGGCCCTAGAAAATACCTTGACTTTGCCTAAAGAGGCAGGAGTATAGTGCAGAAAAGAACATATTCGTTTTGTCTTTGCACCCTAATAACATCGTTTCCAAAATACCCTTTAAAGTTTTTCTCGGAAAACCTCTAAAGTTACCAAATTGCCGATATTGACCTCTAGACACACAAAGAATTCTCCCCACTCCCGTGGGAGTTTTTCATTTGGTCGTTGACTTGCTTTGCCCATAGTTAATCTAGTTGTAGGGAATGGTTATGAAACCATTGTTGTAGGTCTTTGATGGTCGTTTTCGTTTGTTTACTAGTCCTGAAGGTGCACAAAATACAAAAGGTTTTGAGATGCAAACAGACAAATAGCCAGTCAAAACATTCTCATTAACACCTGAAACAAAGAGTGTGTACGGTTGCGGTTCGTTGAACCTACAACAAGCATCTTTTCACATTCTTAGTTATTCCCTTTTGAAGCTTATTGGCTTTCATAACCAGTCCCTAGATTAACTATGCTTTGCATTTAGAAAACAAATACCTTACTTTTTTGTTATGTTCAATACCGAGACAGGGGGTTCACGCCTTGCTATTACCAAAATCCTAGTGTAGTTTTCAGATTTCTGGGGGCCTAAAATAGTTTGAGTTTTTTTCTTTTTGTAGCAAGGCTTACCACAGCTTAGTAAGTCTAACAATCCAGGAAGGGAGCAGCAGCGACGCCTCAAGCAAAGAAGAGGCCTGGGAAACTTACCAAGAGATCTTGGATGTAGTACATACTGCTAAAGTACGTATATAGAAAGTAAACGAATTTGAACACCTTGCAACAACCGGGGGGGGAGGTACTCCCTATATTGGGATGGTAGGTATGAGCGTCGTTTTTTTAGGGGTTAATGTTGGAAGTCCGATATTTTTCAGGGGTTGTAAAAAGAAATCCGGTGTTAAACCAAGAGACTGGTATTTTTTAGGGTTTAAAAACGCCAAGCAACTGGACTGCTTGCAGTTCCATGTTTTAGCAAACGTGCATACTGATAAGAAGTTTTAAAAGACTTCCTTTGGCGAAAGTTTTTGCGCGCTTTTATTCACTGCATATCACGTTCAGCACAACACGAGGGGACTTAGCGCCGACCTGCTAGCTACTCAGGGAAAAATTTCATCTTGCAATTGGTATTTTTTAGGGTAGAAAATTTTTATCCCTTGGTATTTTTAGGGTATTTTAGGGACTTTTCCGACGGTCATCCCTACCCTTTTTACCCTGAAGTAACCCCCCCCCCCCCCCCCCCCATCCGGGCCCGACAAGGCCGAAACGGCTGTCCATGGCTCCTGACACTCAAGCTCAGACTGTTCATAGGTTTCGGTAAGGGCTTTATTTCCTGACCGGCCGTGAAACCATAACTAGTGCCATTTTACTGACTCAGGCTCCATATCATTAGAACGTATGTCAACAGTACGTAAATATCATTATCAGTGAAGTGTGAAAATGATTACAAACAACACTTCATGATGGCCGTCATGACGTAAATTCCGTTTTTTCTCAGGATGCATATCCGGAGATGGAGCTTCTGTGGCTAATGACAAAAGCTTGGAATTGTGGAATACATCTTTTCAGGTATATGGGGCAACTGGTACAAGCAAATTATCATCATATTGATTCGACTAGAGTTCAGTCCTGTTCTCGATCAGATACGATGTACATAACATTATATAACAAATGAGCGTTTATTACTCGATTGAGTACTATGTAGAAAACCATTAGAACAACAAATAAACGTACTGCCGCCAGACGCCCATGAACGTATATTGATGATTTGATTTTGATTTGTATATGAAGGAAAGTGAACATTTCAGGATTTTTTTAAACTTAGAAGGATCATCTTGAGGAAAACATTTAGAAAATGTTAGATACATGCAACTACTTTTTATAACTTTGTACTCTATTACATCTTAGAAGTATAATTTATATTAGCCATATTGTGACGCGCATTTGATCATCTTATTTATCATTTGAACAGCGCACAGAGAGTTCAAGCCGCAGAGAAGTGGTGCGCAACAGCAATGCAGCTTTTACAAAGTCTTTCGAGCTTGAAAGCTAATTATGAGAGCAAGGTAAGTTGTCATTTATTTTGTTTTATAGACGTTATTATCAGTTCTTAATAACAGAACTAGTTATCAATTCGATGACGACAACTTTATTCCTTTTCCTATTTCAAAAATCATATTTCTATAATTGATTACCACAAATCATCTATTAAACGCCCGGGGCGTCTATTAAATTTCGGGGGTCGTAAGGGGACGTTAAATATATACGAGGCCAGAGGATAATTGTTTCACTTTAACTTCAAGAAAGTTTCCGACTTACTGAGCGCAGAATTTAACAAGGTAAAAGGGCACTATCCTTATTTGGACTTGACGTTGTTCAAGTTGCAATTTGCAAGCCACTGCCAATCAATCAAGCAAGAGATGACTATGGCATTTTACTCTATGGGGCATTGCCTTGAGGTTTGAGATTATTTTTTTTTTTGGGGGGGGGATCAGTTAGACACAGGTCGTTTATTAGAGGCGAGCGTCAGACATAAACTTCACACCAAAAAGGGAGGCGTTTATTTGAGAGTGGACGTCTATAAGATCATTTACGGTATCTTGCTTTTGTAGATGACGGGAGTGTATGCTGAAATTCTGGCCGGTATTGAAAGAGAAAATTTTGCCAAGAGCATTGAAGAATAAGGATTACTAAGAAAATATGGATGACCTTGACACATGTCCTCTCATAGAGAAGATGGATTAACGGGCCGCTGTATGTGTTTTGATACAAAGCCCAAATAATTTTTGTTTATTTACTTATAGCCGTAGGTTTTGATATAAAGCCCAATTAGTTTTTGCTTATTAAGCCGTAGGTTAAACAAATAAATTCGCTGTTTTCCATGTGCGAACACAGTTCAAAACAGCCATCGCATTTAGTTTGTTCTTTTCTTTTTTTGCAATGATAAAAACAGACTGAAAATCACGTTTGGCTTGTTGTCTTCTCAGATTTTTTCGTCGTTTAAAGAGTGTTGTCAATAAAACGCTTGAATATATGTTAATTTGCAATATTCCTTTTTTCTTGAAATTTTCGCGTCACTTTTCCCCTGAGCTACCGGCTCGCGTGTCTCATTCAGGAGTGCCAGACCCAAAATGGCGGTTTTGTGATCTATGAACGAGGTTTGGTAAACTTTGTGTTTAAAGGTGTTCCTTTAGTTCTCTAGTCGTAACTTCTCAAGCGTCCTCTTCTTTTCGATTCTTAACAATTGTTGCCGCCAATCCTAGATTTATCCCCCCTCCGACCCCAAAGCACAGTGTTTGAGTCAACTAATCTACGGGAATCAACAATGCATTAGGGTCACCCGTCCACATTCCTTTCCTGCTATGTGCATAATGGAATATTTTAATGTTCCTCAGCCGCTCAAACTCAACTCCTTTTAAAGCTAAACGCTGCATGAGATTCCAGTCCTCTCCACCCCACGTTTTGTTAAAGCTTACTTCATCTAGCCCGCCAATGCTGTCCCAGTCTGACTTGTATATACCTATCATACCAAATCCATGGGCTTCCCATCGGCCTTTGGGCTTGTTTGGCGTGTGTCCACTTTGAAGTCGCATTATGATCGGTGTGTATACGGTCACACCTTCAAAACAATGCTACAATGAAAGCGAAAGAAAATCTGTAGCTTGAACGTGGGCTTTTCTATAAATTTGATAGTTATTCCAGTATTCATTAGTTCGGCCGCTTATTCGTTCGTTCATTCATTCACTAAGTCTTTTTTTGTTTGGTTTATCAATCTAGTCAATTACTTTCACCCTTTCATCCAAACTTTTGTTCACCAAGTTTTTTAGTTCGTTTAAACCTTTTCAGTCATGCATAATGAAAATGTTTTGATAACAATACTCTACTACTACTACTACTACTCAGTACTACTACTACTACTACTACTACTACTACTACTACTACTACTACTACTACTACTACTACTACTACTACTACTAC
>JAOBAT010123564.1:0-13173 GCA_026413305.1 Hydrozoanthus tunicans
AAAAAGGGGGTACTACAGACCTGTACTGTGGTAAAAAGGGGGTACTACAGACCTGTACTGTGGTAAAAAGGGGGTACCACAGACCTGTACTGTGGTAAAAAGGGGGTACCACAGACCTGTACTGTGGTAAAAAGGGGGTACTACAGACCTGTACTGAGGTAAAAAGGGGGTACTACAGACCTGTACTGAGGCAAGAGGCGAACACTACAAAGGGGCAGTTATACCGCTGACCTATATTTCGCTTGCTACAAATGAATGCTGGGAATGAAGACCTTTTTTTCGATTCTTAGCCAATTAAACTTTCATTCATTAGCTGAGATGAAAAGTGCTACAATTTCCGTTTCAAATTCGTGCTAAAAGTCCTAGCTGTAAGAAACCAAGAAAATCTGAAAAAAAGATTAGCACTTGTAAGCATAAGGGAGGATGTGTTTAGTGATAATTGCCGCAACCAGACACCACTGTTTTCAATGTCAAACAGGGCAATAGACTCCCTTTAATGTTTTATTACAGTTTTCATACATATTTATGGCGGTTGTGGTTATTTTACATTGAAAGAACACAAACAGCAATCAGTTAACACTGTTTTCTTGTTCTCCGCATACAACAGGAGCTGCAAGGTTGCGAGGCGGCAGTGCTGGTCGACAGGTACAGGTACATGGACTTGTACCCGTGCACACCCATCGAGCTGAAAGTCATGGGATACGTGGTGAGGACACCAGATAGTTAGCAAGCAATATGTTACCAGAGCTTCCATGGTCGACATGTTTCCACAATATTCAGATACATTATTTCAAATACAATTCATTTAAATGTTGGTTAAAAAAAAGTCTCTATTCTGGCTGAAAAACTCGATACTTACTTTCGGTTTTCCATCTATTTGCCATATATGGTTAGTTCGGCCTCTCGAGGCCATTCAGGGAAGTGTATTCATGGCTTTTTGCTTACGGTATTTGTGGTGCTCCATATATGGTTGGCTCGACCACTGTAGACCAATCAGCTTCTGCGTAAGGTTTATTTGTTAGTTTCCTTTGTCAAAGACGAAGTTGGAGTGTGAGCGATGGGCGCGAGTGGTTTTCGAGAGAAGGGTATGAATAATGCATCAAATTCACAGCAAGGAAGCATTCTTTAAGCATCCAAAAGCCTCACTTTCTCACGAGCTTTCGGGAAGAAGGCTCTTTGTTCTTTATTATGCAACCAAAGCGTCGCTGTAAGCTCGCGGAGACAATCAGTCGTTTATCGAGTTTACAGCATGTGTTGACATGTTCTTTTAAACAATTTAGAACCTGACGGTACTTTACCCACGCCTAAATCATCAGACAGAACTACTAGTTATAGCGGTTGGGAAGGCTAATCTAGTCGGGTCCCCATTCTTTTTTAATTAAGTCATTATGTACCAGGAAAGTGTATCAAAATTAAGGGTAAAAAATGAAAGAATATGACCGGAATTTTATGATAACAGAAAAAAAAAGGAGAAATATGGTAAACAAAAATTCAAGGAAAACTTTAAAAACAATCAGTTGTGTATTCATCAAGAAAACGTTCGTTGAATTTCCGTTTAAAGCAACGAAACTCAAAGTTTTTAACCGTTTATCAACCTCATTTTCAATGTCCAAATTTTTATATTAAATTTTTCAATATTCCTTCTAAATTTCAGTGTGGGTTTTGATGCTAAACGTGTCTATCTTGTAACGTTTTGGCCGAAACACCCTGTGGTCATGAAATTTAGTGGCGGGAGGGTTGATTGAGTACCCCGTTGCACCTCCATTGAATTCAAAAGTCCACGATGTCTCTGAAGATGACCAACATCCTGTCGGTTAAGTGTGCTTTTTACGGCGACATTACTTAATGAAATGGAAAAAGAGACGGGGGAGGGGGTGAGGCATTATGGTTTAGAGTGTAAAACAATGCATTTTTTCTTGCATGGTTACCTGCCAGGGCTCAACAAGGCACAGTAGCAGCAGTACTGCTCATCACGTGGTTGGTGTGACAACCACTGACCAGCTTGAGCAGGAGGAAGAAAAAGCCACAACTTACCCCCAGCCTGACGTGTCCCAGATGACACCCTTCAAGCCAACCGCCGGAGCAGGTAAAGCTCATGGGTGGGCATGTACGGATGCGAACAGCATGTCATAGCATGTTACTGTGTTAAAACACCGGGAATGGATACAAGATTAGCTTAACATAAAAGTTATACTCTAGTTTAACAGGAGTAACAGAATAATAATACACGGTAGTTATTTTTTCTGGTTTAAATTTTCTTAAAATTTTAGTAGCTTAAAAACCATTTTGTGGTGGGAAGCAAACATGATTATCCTTGTGAGTGAACTGCTGGACCTAGTGTATCAATGTTCGACCTCTTGACCCAAATCTAATGTAAAAGTGGCTCTTGCTAGTTTAGTGACAGTTCCATGAATAATTTTCCTTGAGTGACTAGTTTCTTCCATGTGTTCCATTAATAATTTTCCCTGAATGACTTGTTTCTTCCTTATGTTTCAAAAATAATTTTCCTTGAATAACCCGTTTCTTCTATGTGGCCATGTAGTTGGTGTTCATTCAGTCCCTGGTGGTGTGTTCCCAGTTCCACCGGCTGCCGCTCACCTGATGACCCTGATGCCGCCACCATCCTGTTTCCAGGTACTGTTCCATGTTTGCTGCTGCGTTGCGAATATGTTCGTAAGTTTGTATAGAGTTATACTTATGATAAGTGTTAAAACTAAGACAAATTAAGACTCACCCGATGACCCTGATGCCGCCACCATCGCGTTTCCAGGTACTGTTTCATAATGGTGGCTGCACTGTGGGTATGATTACGGTCGTGAGTTGGTATAGGGCTACACTTATGAAAAGGGTTACAACTAAGATTATGTTATAACTAGGATTACGACTAGGATTAAGATTTAGATTGCAGACATTTTATGTTTCTTTTGTTCCGACCAGGGTCCATTTGTTATCATTGACGACATTATGAGGCTGATGTCAGAGTGCAGTCTCCCTGAGCAACCCCCATCTGGGCTGCCTGTGCTACCCGAAGGCCACACCAATGGTGTCGAAGGTCCTACCGAGGAGAAAATGGACTCTGATCAGCAGAAAAGAGGCGTTAAACGTCCAGGCAAAGACCATGATAGCGATGACGAGTCGGCCTCAGTTGCTCCTCCTGTTAACGATATTTACCGCAGTCGTCAGCAGAAGCGAGCTCATTAACGTAAAGTTGGATTCCAGTCGGGGAAACAAGTCGTGAGGCTGCATGAACGCCCAGGACGAACAGACTAGAGCTTAGTGCCTTTTGGTGCCGAAAATGGAGAGATTCTGATGCTTTCCTACCTTTTGTGTTCACACCAAACATCCAAAAGTATCCACTCCAAAACTTGCCAGTAGCGGTGGCATAAGAAGCCGATCATCTGTCAGTATTAGTGTAGCAAGCCGGAAACATTTGAATGTGTGTAGGGGAGCGAAAAATTTTTTCGCGTTTATCGTGCTGCCTCTTTATTCCCCCAACTGGCAAATAATGTTCAGAGAAGGATGAGAATTCTAATTTGGAGTCCAGCTTTAAGCAGTTAAAGTGGCAGGGTTCCAGAATATTGTAATTTTGAATATCAACTGTTCCTTCTTGGCTGGAAATCCTTTATCGTGAGTTGTTCATTTTTGTCAACCAAAGTTGTGTCATTGTTAATGTGTCTTTGTAGTTAATCGTTCATGGACAGAACCTTTGCTTTCTTATATTTCATTTAGTGAGATCTTCAGATCTTATGTAAATTGCTTCAGAATTCTCAGAAAAAAACGGGTACATAGAGTTATTTTAAGAAAAGCTGCCTCAATGCGCATTGCCTTCATCCTTCGTTGTAACCCCCCCCCCCTACCTGCTATTAGGTCATCGGCTGGTAGTTCGAAGTTAACCCCAATCCTGAGCCGAACGTTGAAGTAAACCTTTAGGTGACTATAAGATACTGACGTCCAAATGGATCTGTTGCATTAGAAAAATCTCTTTGGTCCTTCAGCACGTAACTTTTTTACTTAAGTTTCTTTTATCTCTCGAGCTTTCGATTCATTTTTGTAGCTGTGAAAATAATGTATAGAGCCCAGTAAGTTTTAGAAAGCGTACAACAGTCTCCCTGGGGGAGTTGTGTTTCACCGCTTCTTTTACCTGTAAACTATGATAATTGTAAATAAACTGTCTAGGAAAACGACAAATGTATCACGGCCTCACTGCTGTTTCCTCGCAGCTAATTGTGCTTTCTATCGAAAATTTCGCAATTGCTGAGCCCAAACGTAAACCTGCAAGCTTAGTTGAAGGGTTTCAACTATAAGGCCTTTTTTTGGTTCGGTTTTTTTGTTTCCTCCGCTGGATTTTCGTTTCCGTTGTTTCATTTGTACGTCGTACCACAGTAGTCCTAGCGGTTGGAAGAGTTTACAAACCAGTAGCTGGAACATCTTGTGGTTGGACAAAGATACGTTTGTAAAACCAGATACTGAAATAGGAGTTAAAACTACCAACGAGAATCATTTTGTGTGTTTTATGTATAAATTCAACTTCAAAAGCTTGTTTTGCATTTGATTTTATTGCACGCTCGTTTTAAACCTGGAAAAACTAATAGTCGAAGCTCGCCACGCTCGAGCCGTTGCACTTTTAGTCCTATACAATTATTTCGATTAAGACTTCATTTGAATATTTCGTTTTCTCCCAACATCCCAAGTGGATTAAACCCATAGAAAAGTATTGTTAATTTATTGCTTTTATGAATATCTTTGAAATAAACGCCGAACTAATGAGAACCATTTCTTTTTAAATCGATCAAAATTTCAGTTCTCCCAAGAATCGTCAACTCAAACAAAATGGCCAAAGATAACGACTTACACGCTTTTTTTTAAAAGAACAACTTTATAAGAACAACTAGGCTCAGGTTGGCCAAAATTTAAGAACAATTTAAGAACATGCTGAGGCTCGGGGCTCCATTGAGCAATTTTTCAGCTTTAAAAAAAACGAATATGAGACTGATGAGGACCTTTGGGTCGAATGATCTTTGTTTTCACTTTATAAACTTTGCCCAAACGTTGTCATATAAAATACATAAACTAGGATAATCAAAAAATGAATCGCAATGTTTTTTTTAAAATTATTGTCATTGCTTTAAATTAAACACTACCCTGAATGTTGTTCCTTACAATCGTTGTAAACATGCATATAGCATACTGTATCTTCATAGGGAAACAGGCGCTGCCTTATCCCTTATCATAAGTATAATATAACGCTGCAGGACCTAAGACTTTTAAATCACACATAGACTGAATAATAATAATAATAATAATAATAATAATAATAATAATAATAATAATAATAATAATAATGACTTTATTTGGTGTTTCCACATAAATACAGTGGCTCTTCATCCGTAAACTAAATTAATAATAATAATAATAATAACTAACTACTTACTAATTAAAAAGTTAATTTTGATAATGACTAACTACTTACTAGACTTGTAACAACTATTATAAAGACTAACTATATTGTTAATAATATAAAACTAACTATATAAAAAAATCATTAACAAATCAAGAACAAATTAAGAACAATTCGAGGCTCAAATCGCCAAAACATTAAGAACCATGAGCCTCGGCCAAATTTACTGGTTCAAAAAAGTGTGTACAGCATCTTACGAAAGCAAAGTTCTTTATTGAAAAAAAGAGGCCAGAAATCACTTGTTGACATTTTCAACTTGGCAAAAATGAAATTGAACGAAGCTGTGATCTGTTTTGGAAGTAGCACTATTGATGGAAGGAACTTAAAGCTGAACAGAGCGTTTACTGAGATCACTGCTGCTGCCAACGTCATATAGTCTGGTTTTTTACACAACGCAAATTCCTTTGCTCTGACTGGCCGCAAATCCATAACTGCTAGTGCTTTAAAAAGTAGTATGAATATTGATGTCAACAAATTTTTTAATAACTGACTGAAAAAAGATTAGAAAAAAATTAAGTGATAATTAAGTAAACAAATAAATTAGGAAATAAATAGATAAACAGATGGATGAATGATTGAAAGACGAAAGAACGATTAGATATATTATTGAGCGAATGGATGAACGGATGAGTAAAGAAATAAATGAATGAACGGTTGAGCCAATAAAAGAATAAATTATAACAAAAGGAGTGTTCCTACAGCACTGGGGCGAGTGACATGTTATGCAAAATAAAACAGAACCGACAAAAAGGACATAGACAGTCGCGACTGTCAAAAGTGGCCGAGATGTCGAGAGTTCACAACAACTCGTCTTTTCCTGGCGAAGAAATAAAATGCAACGGCTACTACAAGACATACATGTTGAAAACAGAACTCAGCTCCATGTATACTTTGAACGTGCTGTTTTGTGTTATCAACAGTTTCACGGGTGCAGGTGCAGTGTTTGCTAACATGCTCGTTGTCACGGCCATAGTGAAAACCCGGTCTCTTCACAACCCGTCCAACATCGCTCTGTGCTTCCTGGCGGCTGCGGATTTGCTGACTGGAATGGTTGTACAACCTTGTGCGGTTATTTCGCGCACTTTTGAAATAGCTGGCCTGTACAGCTTGTATTCTATTTTCAACAAAATCTTCGTGTGTTTGGCTACCTTGCTGATAGGTTTATCTTTGTTTAGCATAGCAGCGATCAGCATTGACAGGTGCGCGGCACTGCACTTCCATCTTCGCTACCCTCAAATGGTTACGATTCCTCGTGTTATTGTAGCGGAGGTTATCCAGTTGACATGTCTTCTTGTTGTAGGGTCGGTTTACATGAGTAACGTGCCTGTCTGGAAATTGTTTGCAACTACGATTATACTTTTTAACACAATCCTTGTCACAACTACCAATATGTTCGCATTTCGTACCGTGCATACAATGGAAAAGAGAGTTCACTCCGAAGCGCAGCTAGCCGCCCATTTACAGAACCGGCCTCAAAAAATAAAGAAAATCAAAAAGCAGTACTGGACCATGCTGATATTACTTTTACTGTTTGTTTTGAGTAATGTTCCTTTTGCTTGTGTTACAGTTCTCAAGTTAACTAATAGCAAACCAGGCTACAATACTAAGCCCCAAGCAACAGCAGAAGAAGCGACCTTAATAATGATGATGGCTAGCTCGCTTATTAATCCCATTGTATACTGTTTTCGAATGAAAGAAATACGAAGGGCTGTTTGGAATGTTTTCAAAAGTACGTTTTACTGTTGCAGTTGAGTTATGACAAGAGTTTGGCGATTAAAGCCAACTAAAATATACTTCTAGACTTTAACCGCAATTAATAAAAAATGACACTACCTTTAACTTTTATCGAAGATGAGTCAATTTTTTTTTTTACTATGTTATAAAATTCCTTCAACTAAGGCCCTTCTGGTTTGGCAATTTTTATCATAAATAGCGTTGTCGAAACTGATAAAGTTTGCGAGGAATTTTCAAACTACAGACTATGTTAAAATTTTTATGCTTTCGAAACTTTGTTAAAGCTGTAATGTATTTTTTCCTGTTACAGAAAAGCACTTTGAATCTACGAGGCCGGCCGGAGAATTGATACGGCCTATAGTGTAAAATTAAGACATTTATGCCTGTATAATAACAGAAGTATTTATCTTTCAGTGTCTGGTCATTAGATGGATTTTGCTAATAAAACTTGCATTAGATGGAATATCTTATCGTTTGTTTGCTTTCGTCGGCGTCTGAGACCTGACTCCATAAGCGCGCTCAGCTGGTCGGAGCAAATCACCTGCGGATATATTAAATTTAGAATGAACAAAATATTGCTTTCACTCGGTTTGAACTTTTTTTTGGCCAAAGTGTCTCTCAGTATTTAAAAATGGGTGGAGGGAATTCTCTTCCTTCTGATAAAATACTGTATAAACATCTCTCTCTATCTTTCTCTCGGCTCTCTATATATTTTCCCCTATTTAAAACAAAGCCCTTACTAAGCACGTGATCAGGAAAATACTACAATAAACTGAAAAACGAATGTAGTTAAAACAACCTTTTCGGTTCGGGTTAGAAACCATACTCGTCTAAATAGCTTTGTCTTCTTTTTCGGCCAATGAGATCGCAGGTGGCTGGCGACTAAAGGAAATGTTGCGCTTTTTTGTAGCCAACGCTTGCTTTGTTAAAAATGAACCATAGTATTTCTTATGTATACTTCTCCATATACTGATTAACACCATTGAAATACAGATCCCATGGTTGTGTTGTTTTGCATAGAAATACACGATAAAAAGAGTTTACGTACGATTACAACTACCACAGAATAGCTCTTTGTGAACACAAACGCCGTATGGCGGTTTCATTTGCATGACCAAAAGCTGCATCTTTCATCATTTTCCACCCCCGAAATTGAAGGAGTTTTAATCCTTAATTATCTTTAATTTTTAATTCATGTCATGATTTTGAGCCTGCTTTTTAACGTGTTAGGGAAGACCGCGGCGCGGCACCAAATTTTTTATAATGTCTTTGCAAACAGTTCAGTTTATAGGCCCAGTCAGTTTGGCTATCTGACAGATAGCGTATTAAAAAAACACTCGTCAATACACAGCAGGGAAATCCTAATTTAGCTGTCTCTCATACAGCAAATACCAGCAGCGAGCGATGGGTAAACATACTGTATTCGAAAATCGAAATTATTATTACGTTATTCAGATGTAGGCGTGGACAGGTGCTGCAAAGGGACAGCTCTGACAAGGGGAAGTTTCGAACATTGTTAAAGTATATGCAGCTTTGCGATTTTTCAGTGACTGCCTGCCCAAAACTGATAGCTGGTGTTTTTTTTTAGCCAGACTTCAGACTTTATTCATTTACCATATTAAGAAAATTATAAGAAATTTGTTGCTACCCGCAAAATAGCTTAAACTAGTCGAGGCGGGCAGCGAACATTATAAATAAACTATTACGTACGTGAGCTGGTATTCAGCTTATATTTTTACCCTTAATCACATAGTTAATTGGAGTTTGATATAAGACAAAAATAAAGACGGTGGAAAACATATATACAGTAAAAGATGATGAAATTGATAAACTGAGCAAAATCAAAATTAGTAATATTACTTTTATTGAGGCACAATGTGCAATATAGAAATCATTTATCGAGTTCGAGAGGATATCAAAACTGTACTAATCTCAAGTCTCCTCTGTACTTTCTCAATCTTATTACTCAGGTTTCCTGTGTGTGGATCCAAATTATTTTGCATTCTAAAAATAATGACATTGTCTTGCAGCCAGGACAATTGGCAGTTGTTTTTGATGTTCGACTCGTAATTCTAGGGTCGCGAGTTCGAGCCCCGGTCAGACCGCTGTGTTGTGCCCTTGAACAAGACACTTTACCCGACTTTGTTCCAGTCGACTCAGCTGTATAAGTGAGTACCAGTTCTGCTGGGGGCTAACCTGTGATAGATTAGTGTCCTGTCCAGGGGAAGTCAAAGACTCTCAAACCGGAGTTAAGCGCCGACCTAACGGGAGGCTGTTTGACTCGAGAAAGTGGGATTTAGGTCAGAGTTACAATTGACACTATATGAACAGACAACAGCCGCGGGGAATATGGTTTTGAAGCGGATAAATTAATGATCGTTTTCCATCATCTAATCTACATCTACTTTATTTTAGTACATGGCCAAGCCACGTTGTGCTGGTGTTGGTGCATATATACAAAATGAACTGTTTAAAAGCTGCGGTATTTTATGAATGATTTTGAACCAGCCAGGTGGCCCATGCCGACCCTGATACTCGGCTCAGTTCAGTAGCGTTAAGCAAATGAGAGTCTCTGACTCCCCCTGGACAGGACACTAATCCATCGCAGGTTAGCTCCCAGCAGAACTGGTACTCATTTATAGAGCTGAGTCGACTGCAACGAGTGAGGTCAATGAGTGGTCTGACAGCGGTTTGAACTCGCGACCCTAGGATTACGAGTCAAACACGCTCGCCGCTCGGCCACTGCGTCGCCAACCAGTAATTATAATAGCATAGATTGAGCACAAATGAAGTTTTCTTGAATGAATTACTCGGCCAATGGAGGTTTAGTGGCGTCTATTTTTACGCTTCACATATTGGATTAACATACTTTTGTCACTCTTGCGTTGCTTTTGTTCAAAGACAATACCTTCTTCACAATATCATAAATTTGCGTAAGGCATTTGAGGTTTTGCTCGATGTTCCTTCGGTTTTCAACGTAATCTGTTTTAGCTGCACAAGCTGAGATCAGGTCCCATAAGACGCAGTCACTCTTTTCTCACTTAATTAACTTACGAGGCTCGGGATGTCTTGGAGGGATTCACGCGAGTACGATCATCGTGTAGCGGTCGAGAGCACCCTCCCACTTGATCAGGCCGGTGTCGAAAGCCGAAAACAACATGGCGACGATGAAGAAGTCGAAGTTGTCGACATTTATGAGCGCGAAACATGGTCACGGAAGCTAGACTTTATTCTGTCGTGTATTGGTTACGCCGTCGGACTTGGCAATATTTGGCGCTTTCCATACTTGTGTTTTAAAAATGGTGGAGGTTTGTAATAGTAATTAAAATTTTAAATTAGTTAAACAGGGCGCAAAATTCTTAGGTAAAAGATCAAGAAATCGTTTTCGGTAGCAAGACGATCAAGGGATCAAGCGTTTTTCATTGTAAGAAGTCGGCCTTGACAGAAGCTGAGCCTGTTGTAGTTAACATTCTTACAAATAGCATTTGATTTAAAGTAACAAAGCCCATTCAGTTGGACTCGTTGAACTTAATGCTATTGACTTTGTGAGTCTCGAAACCCGTTTGAAGAGAGTTTAAATTCTCAGTCTTTTCTGTGTTCAAAAAATCTCGGCGATTTCTTTTAGGCGAACCGGAAAACAGTAAATTTGTCTGATTTACAGGAAACAATTTATTCCAGCCAAATTGTTTGAGTTCTTTTGCAAGCTCTTCCTTATTATTTACATCAGGAATTTAGCAAACGGTACACTCTACTGAGCACCTCGGATGAGTGCTTCCCTTGTCCAGTGATCATTTTATCAAATATTTCCAATAGCAATACATTTCATTCATTTCATTCAGAGACAATAACTCAAAACCTAACACATGTTTAATATAAAATTATTTTGAAGTTTCTTAAAGATCATGTTCCAATGTCCATTGTCTTTTTTTAGTTCGACAACTGAGGAATATATGTTCTTATAAAATCATTACAATGATAGTATATATTTAGTTCAATGTATATTTATGCTCTCCATTTTAGTAGTGGAGCCACTACTTGGAGTACTTTAATTAGGATTGTATTCGTCCTTGATGCACATTGGGTAATTAAGACATAAAAAATCCAGCACGAAGTTCGCAGCCATTTTCGCTGGACCAACAATTCAACTAATAAAAACAAAAAACAAACTTTTATGTGCAGCGTGCGTTGTTTAAAAGACACACAATTAATTCTGTTCTGTTGTTAACAAATATCTGGCCGGAAAGAGGATTCATTCCTCGGATAGTTTTGCAATATATAGTTGTTAGCAAGCACGCGATGTTTAAAATGAAACTGATCGTTCGGCTAAAGGAGTGCCTTGGAGAAAAACCAAGCCAGCTAAACGGATTAGTCGATTGCGAGATCCGTTGCAAAGTTTTCTCAGAAACTGCATTTTTGAGTACTCCAGACTTCTGACAAATGGCTCTGTATTTGCCTGCAAAACAAATTCACTATTGATTCTATTATATTTTAAACTTTTTGGCCATTTCAGCCTCAAATTGTTTTTATTTCCTTGTTTTTCTAAACAGTGATGTAGTTGCCCGGAACTGAATAAAAGGCTCTAAGAAATACGTGTTTGTTATTTCTTATCGCGGTATGCGATAAATATAGAATACTTCAAGCTGTGTTCAAGCATCAAGGATTCAATAAAATTCTTAGATTGTCTGATCAAAAAATTTCAGCCTCATGTTTTTTTCTTAGCTTGTTCTTAATTTATGAAAAATCTTAGCCTTGGTGTTCGTGGAAAGTTTGTTCTTGTAAAAAAAAGTCGTGGATACACAGAGTGCAAATCTCGGCTCACTCAACTTTCACGTTACGCTAGTTGAGTTCAAGTGCGATTAGAAAGACTGTGCATAAATATTTCCCACAACCACTTGCGCAGATTCCAAGGTGACGTTGAATTGGTTTAACAAAAGCTCCACTGAGACTTAGCTGTTAGTTTAAAGATACGTTTATGAATTAATGCGGCATAGGAAAATCTTTGTTTACCGGTCTAATTACACGGGCCGGCACAAACTGTACTTTCTCGCGGTTTTATATGTTTTGTTTGAACATCGCTTCTCGAAATTTCTTAATATCGCTATGATTCAATGTATGCCTTGTAAAGATTCGAGAAATGGCAAAATTTGATCGTTTCCTTCGTCTGATGCCGACAATTTAACTCTGCTTTGTAAAAACCGTGCATAATACCTGTACATAAATGTTCTTCCTTGCAAGGCAGTTTGCACTTTAATATTTAAATACTGCCGTGGTTCCCGGATTAGTCGATTAAAAAAAAGCGGAAGGTCAAAGCAGGTTACACAAAGAATTTCCATATTATCCGGAACTGAACCCCGGTTTTGAAAATCTTACTAAAAACAAGAAGATGAAAATCAGCTCGTGTTCGCGTAGAGTTATTATCTATAAACTTGAAATGAAAATTCATTTTCAGGGTATATTCAAAAGACGCGGCAACAATCTGTATCGACCAAATTGAGTGTAAAGCCACTAAAACTGTTCCAATCTTATAACTTTATTATGTAAGATACTGATCAAAAGGGTTTCGATTAAGTGTGTTTTCTCTTTTTCCTCAGCCTCGTTTTTGATTCCATATTTCGTCTGTTTGATTTTCTGCGGCATTCCGATATTTTATCTGGAGGTAGCCGTTGGTCAGTATTTGAGCCTGGGCACTATTGGAGCATGGTCGGCTATCTGCCCTATGTTCAAAGGTAAGAAAGTATGTATAGTTACGGTAGTCGTGTACGCATGTGCAGCAGTCTATTTTAGCTGAAACTCTTGTCTGTCTGTCTTTCTTTCTTTCTTTCTTTCTTATTTTCTTTCATTCTATCTTTCTTTCTTCCTTTCTTTCTCACTTCTTTCTTTCTTTCTTTCTTTTTTCTTTCTTTCTTTCTTTCTTTTTTCTTTCTTTCTTTCTTTCTTTCTTTCTTTCTTTCTTTCTTTCTTTCTTTCTTTCTTTCTTTCTT
>JAOBAT010123575.1:0-13171 GCA_026413305.1 Hydrozoanthus tunicans
CTCTTCTCGTCGCCATTTTTTCCTCCACGGCTGTAAAATTCTGAACCAATCACGATCGCCGAAATCGCGCAACGCTCGACTGATCGCCCCGCCCACAGCGGTTCCATAAAGCTGGCCATGGCATTTTCAATTTTGAACATTGCAATCCGAGTTTTAGCTGTAATTTGTGCACTTTCCCCGATACTTTCCAAAGACATCATTTCTTAAATTTACACAGTTAGCATGTTATAGACATATCGCTTTGTATTTAAAGAAGCTATAACACAAACCATTTAACATTTAAAAAACTTTTTAACATTAAGAACTTCTCCCAAACATTTTTTTGTCATATCGATTTTTTTCCACAGTTGCCAGCATTAATAAAATTTTCGGACACATTGATTAACAGAGACTGGGTACGGTTATGACGTCATTCCCAAATATTGTAGTACTGAGCAATGTGTTCCTTTCTAAACACAAATACATGTCCGTCTTGCTGTGCTTCGATCCAAAAATGTCTAGTATTGACGTCATATCCAGTGTCTCTGAAAAATCGGTCGTGAACAAGCAAAATCAAGCACAAACATCACTCAAGTGCGAATAAAAGGGTAAAATACGGCCGAATTAAAAAAATGTTTTTTTAAATGTCCTTTTTTCCAAAAACTTTTAGTGGATAAAACAAATTGGCCATCTCTCCACAACAGCCGCTTAATTTTGTCCCAGTCCATAAATCTACACTTCTTTTGTTCTCTCTATAACGGCCACTTAATTTTGTCCCCAGTCCTTAACTTTAGTCTTCTTTTGCTCTCTCTATAATGGCTACCTCTCCACAACGGTTGCTTCTGTCCCATACGTGGCCGTTGTGGAAAGGTTTGACTGTACTAGAAGGCAGATAACGCTATCTTAACAATGGCTGTAAAAACAAGTTGCAATTTCTACCTAGACCAGGATCAGGACGAAAGGCTGAGTTGCTCAACGGCCATTTTGTGCCAAATCTTTTATGTATGTTGTTTGTTTTTGAACATTGTGACGAGGCCTTTTACGTACAAACAAAGAATCTGGTTCAAAATCGTTACTGTTTTGAAGGGTCTATACATTGAAATGCAGTTACTGAAAACAGTGTAACTTGTTCATAGTAAGAATTAAAAAATTACAATCTGCTTCGTGTTTCTTTTTACATGTTGCGAGAGTTAGTCGAATATTTGAGAAAACGAAAAATTACTGATTTAGCCTGGAAGAAAAAGTCCAAGTTTCTGTAAGTTTTTAACAGTATCCTTTATATCGGGTATGTCAAAGCTTTCTCGAATAGTACGGTCAAAAATAGCTTTACACTGAGGGCATTCACTATACATTTTCTTTATATCATCTAACTTTAACGGCTTGGAATTGGCCGCTAACCATCTAGAACCTGACGTCTCGGCGTGTATTTTTTCCGATTCTTTGTTCGTGTTCAACATTATGACCTTTTTCTGAAGACCCCGGTTCTGCAACACGTCGTAACAATTCCCAAAGGAGATTCTCTATCTGTGGTACAACTGCCTCGCACTCATTCAGTCTAGCCGTTACAACCTGTTTGTAGCTCTCTTCATCCATCTCGCCGAACTGAGGTTGGGCTTTCAAGCTTTCAAGCTTAAACGTCTTGAGGACTGGGTAACAGCTCTTGCGAAGATTCTCGAATTTGTACATCTTGCTGAGGATGAGGAACCTAAGAGCGTTGGTTTCGTCGAGTTTTTGTGATTTAAGCCACATTTTACATCGCTCCATCACTACTTCGGTTTGATACTCGTCTGCTAACTTGAGAAGATGTTCTATGGTTTCACCTATAAGTTTGAAAACAAAAGCGTAAACAGGCAGAATTATTTCCAGCAAACTTTCTTTTTAATCTAATTAAATAGGTAGTAACCAGGGGAACAATTATGTGATTTACGAAGAGAATCAAGTCAGCAAGAGAACGTGGCAATAAAAGTTCATGGTCCCTAAACACCCGCTAAAACGTATTTACCACAGTAAGATCTATGAAAAAAAAGAACAGAAAACAGTTGTTGAATAGGTGAGCTTGTGAGCCCTTCAAGGACGCCGTTTGAAGCTAAAACCTGTTTCATTATCATCTTTAATCTGGAAAAAACTCAAGGAACTGTACTACCAAAACGAAAAACCTTTTTTGACGTACGTACTAACACTAACCACGATCTATCAATACTGGTTTGGGCAAAATCCAGTTTGGGTTGCACGCAACAATCGCAGTAAAGAAGGCCGCCTACACGATCCGCCGAAAATTAGCAGTCACCTTCATCCACTTATGACCGAAATTGATTTGTGTTGAACAATGCCGTCGAACTAGAAAACCAGTCTTTACAAACAACAGAACACTGTTTGGCTTTGGAAAACTTGATCAACCGTGATTTCCTGTGTAGGTGTCATCACTTTGGAATGTAGAACCCAGTAATGCACGTACGCATCCCCTCATTTTAGGGAAAAAGCCAACTTTGAAGCCAAAAATTAAGGGAGAAAGAAATTTCAGTTCCAAAAAATTAACGTCGCCTTCGTTTTAGCTGGGCATCGAAAGACAAAAAAACGAAGAATTGTCATACCCGATATATACACTTTAATGAGCTCGATGGAAAAAGTGTTTGCACCAACCACAAGTTTTGAAAACATCCTAAAAACATCCTAAATTTTAGTTACATCAAGTTAATTAACTTTATATGCCTACGTGTATGAGTTGTACCAACTCTACCAGTGGTCACTTACTCTTGATTGGAACTATTTGAGCATCAACGTAGATCTGGTCCAAGGGTCAAGAAATTCCGACGCCTTTTTACCGGGGAGTTTAACTTTCTCTTTATTCCTTTCAACAAACCCTTCACCAAACATGGCCAAGAAGACGGGAGAGCAGACGCCAAGCACAGCTCGGTGAACATGGAACCTGTATTCTTCTACCTCAAGAACAGTGTTGCTGCCGTTCCACGGATTTGAAAACTTTGTAAACCGTCCATCCTCAAAGGCTTCATCAGCTGGCTTTGAAGATTCCTTGACTGCTCGAAAATACAATGTAGGTCAGTTGAACTATGACAACGACAGCAACGAATTTTAAGCTTTTGTATTTCAGTGGTTTCACTTAACAATCGATCGAGAATGATAAGCGGTAGTCGACAGGCCCGAAGGGAAATGGGAAATTTCGTACCATTTTGCCATTTGACTGTCTTGTATAATTTTTAAGAAAAGCTAACTTAGTATATAGTATATTTTAGTTCGGGGGGGTACTCCCTATATAGGGATGGTAGGTATGACCTTCGTAATTTTTAGGGGTAGAAATTGCCAGTCCGGTACTTTTTAATGGTTGTTAAGCTAAACCCTGTGTTAAAGCAAGAACCTGGTATATTTTACAGTTTAAAAACGTGAAGCTGGCTATCCGAAATTGACTTTCACGACAACAACTCAATCGCAGAAACTCTGAACACTCTCGTGGACTACGACTTTTGCCTCATCCCTAGACCCAACAGGGCTACGACTTTTGCCATATCCCTAGACCCAACAGAGCTGGCGGCGGAACTGGCGTATTTCTCAGAAAAGGCTCCAGTGTTCACAAAAATGACACGCTCCTCCTTACATCAATGGAATGCACGGACTTGACAATCGGCCGAGATTCTCGCTCTTCTATCAGACTGATGACCGTTTATAGACCAACAAGATGAAAAAAAACGTGTTACTGTCATCAAGATCTTCGAAGAATTTTCAATGCTTCTTGAGTCTGCTAAATTAACACCCGGCTACCTACTGATAAATGGCAATTTTCAACTTTCATATGGATATTTCCGACAATCTCAATGCATCGGCGTTCCGTGATTTGTTGGAATCAGCTGGATTGAAACAACATGTCTCATTCCCCACACATCGTTGCGGCCACACTCTGGACCTCATCATTGACAGGCAGGTCGACAATGTACTGTCGGCTTTTTCTGCTTGTTCTGACCTTTCCTCCCACCATTATGCTGTCCTCTGTACTGTTGCTTTTACAAAAACCAAAGCTGTTAAGTCGCAAGTCGTTTTCCGGAAATTCTGTGATATGGATATGGACGCGTGGAAGGAGGATATCTTATGTTCCGATCTTTATAATTCTTCAGCTACTTCAAACAATGTCAATCTACTCGCCGATCAATACAATGCTGTTCTTTCAAACCTTATTGATAAACATGCACCAGAATGTTCCCGTTCAGTTACTTTGCGACTCAACGCTCCATGGTTTAACGACACTCTAAAAACATTGAAAAAGCGCAAGCGAAAACTTGAACGAACCTATCTTAAAACTCGCCTCGAAGTTCATCGCCAAACTTACAGAAACGAATGCCGTACTTATACAGACGCACTAAATTCTACTAAGTCAAGCTACTATAAAGCACAAATTGCAGATGCTGACAACAACCAGCTGTTTCACATGATCGACAGTCTGGTCAAGGTGAAACGCGTGTGCAACGCTTCAGTGACTTTCTTCAATCGAAGATTCATAAGCTGAGGGATAATCTGCACTCCTCCTGCCCAACATCAAAGGACATGTCTGTTACCATCAACCCATTGTCTTGCCGGAGTTCATTCACGGAGTTTACAGAAGTGTCGGAAAGCTATATACGTGAAATTATCGAGAAATCAAAACCCAAATCGATATGTGAGAAATCAAAACCCAAATCGATATGTGAGAAATCAAAACCCAAATCGTGCTGCCTTGACCCTTTACCGACTCGCGTCTTGAAACAATACGCTGGTGTCTTGGCTAGTCCAATCACCGAAATTATAAACACTCCCCTAGTGACTGAAATATTTCCTACCTCACTTAAGAAAGGAAGCGTGCAACCACTGGTTAAAAAACGGACTCTTGACTTCGAGGAATTTTCTAGTTATCGGCCAACCACCGACATCGCCTTCCTCTTCAAGACCATGGAACGAGTTGCTGCAACACAAACATTAAACTATCCCACTAAGAACGGTCTCATAGCAAACCTCCAGTCAGCATACAGAAAATTTCATAGCACGGAGACTGCCCTGTTGCGTGTCTTTAACGACATTCTACTGGCCATTAACGGGGGTCGAAAAGTAGTCCTCGTGCTTTTGGACTTATCCTCTGCTTTCGATACAAATGACTATGAAGTACGGCTGGAAAAACTGCACACTCGTTATGGTTTCAACGGAACTGTTCTAAATTGGTATAGATCATATTAAGCAAACCGCAACCAGTCAGTAAAAATCGGAAAAGACTCGTCAAGAGAGAGTGAACTCCGATATGGAAATCCACAAGGCTCTGTGCTGGAACCTCTTCTGTTCTCTCTATTTTTCGTTCCTGTTAAAGATGTAATAACGGGTCATGACTTGGACTGTATGATGTGTGCTAACGATTCACAACTGTACATTGTTATCAATCCCCGCAGTGATCAGTCAGCTTGTCTATCTAAGATCGAACTGCGTGTCAAAGACGTTTTCACCTAGTGTGCCAACAACAGCCTTGCATATAACCCTGGAAAGACCGAAGTGGTTCACTTCAGATCATGCTATGCGAGATCTTCTGAGCCAATCAATAACATCACCATCTGCAACGCCGTCATTTCACCAGTGCCAGTTGTCCAAGACCTCGGTGTACTAATTGATCAACATCTATCACTGAGGATGTAGGTCAATAATTTATGCAAGGGTGCTTGGCACATTTTACGGAAAATAGGGAGAAAACGTCCTTACTTGACTCAAGATGTCTGCGAGAGACTAGTGCACGCTTTTATCAGCACAAAAATCGACTCGTGTAATTCCATCCTTTACGGCCTGCCAGTTACAGAACTCAATACTACAACGTGTTCAGAATGCAGCAGCTCGACTTGTCTCCACAACTCCCAAATCTCAACGTATAACTCTTGTGTTCAAAGAACTTCACCGGCTACCCGTTATTGATCGAATCACTTTCAAACTATTACTTCTTACTTTTAAGGCACTTCATGGACAGGCTCCAATCTATATTAGCGAACTCTACACATCTTATAATCCGTCCCGTTCCCTCCGTTCAAGTTCATTCAATTATCTGTCTGTTCCAGTCTAACACTGCCACCTATAAAGAGCGATGCTTTTCTGTTGCTGCCCCTAAACTATGGAACTCCCTCCCAAACGATTTCCGTTTCATTAATAGCTTAAGTACTTTTAAATCAAGTATTGAGACATGGCTTTTTAGATCTGCTTTCAATCTTAATTAATGGCTACTTATATTGTTTGTTTTTCATGATTCATTATTTATTTATTATCATTATCATTATTATTGTTGTTATTATTATTGTTATTATTATTATTATTATTATTATTATTATTATCATAGCTACGCATTTATCTTCCTTGTCAAGCACTTAGAGTTTAGATTAAGCGCTCTAAAAATAATTCATTGTTATTATTATTAAGCTACTAGACTGCTTGTAGTCCCGTGTTTCAGCAAACGTGCCTACTGAACAAGAAGTTCAGACAAAAGTCCGCTTTCGGCGTTTTTATTTTCTTTTTTTTGTCTGCGTTTTTAACGTTTACTGCATATCGCGTTCGGCCCAACTAGAGGGGACTTAACACCGACCCGCTAGCTACCCAGGGAAAAATTTTCAGATTTCTATTGGTATTTTTAGGGTAATTTTAAAACCGAGAGGTATTTTTAGGATGGAAAATTTTTATCCCTTTTTTAGGGTTTTTGGGAACCTTTCTGACGGTCATCCCTACCTTTTTGACCCCGAAGTAACCCCCCCCCCGGGATTTTAGTATTTCTAAGAATCGTTCCTCATGCAGTAAACAAGCATAAAAACACACAGAGTTTGGTTAACGATCAAGCTTGCAGACAGTTGTATCTTGATTCTCCGCCGGACAGCATTCAACCATTTTTCAATGCCCGAGTTTTTATTAACCAGTCAATTTGTAGCAATTGTGTTTTGATTATCCTTTTCTTTTTAAGCAATAAAACGCATTTTCCGTGCCTTGTAATTTTTTATTGCAGGTTTGGGGGTATGTAGAGAGAATTGATAAAAAAAAAAAAAAAAAAACTTGAAAGTCACGTGCCGTCCGCGGCGAGTGACTTTCAAGTTTTTTAACGTAATTGTTGTATCAAGTTGTCAAAATAGTATCCATTTCAAGTTCTCTTTTATGAAAAATAAAAAAATTCCAAATTCTTTGAAATTTGTTTTTACCAAAAAAATAGTAAAACAACTTAAAGGGTAACGATTACCAAACAAAAAGAAAAGAAATCTTGCCAACAAAATCAACTAAATTCAGATGTTAAGAATACAAAGAACGTGTTTATGATGGTAGCGTAGAAGGAACTCGAAATGACTGTGAAAGCGACGGACAAAAAAGCCATTTTCATGTATACGTTCAAAATTCCAAAGTTCTCAATCCCGATGGATGGAGTGATATTTGAGTGAAACAAGTCAATGCACCTGTACCGGACTACAGTGACAATGATTCTGGCGATTTTCACTACGAAAACCAAGAAAACCAAACGACTTCTGTCCAAGAACTCAGCTCAACAAACTGCTGGAATGTTGTGGAAAACCTGAACTCTCACAAGAGAGCGTTGCCTGTGAGAATGGAATTGTCAAAGTTAAACCAGTCGACAGTAATAAAACTATGGATAAAGTACTCGGTGGGCTGGATTCTTAATCGAACAGTTTACCGGAGAGGATTTGAGGGACGAAGTTGTCAAAGAAGCAAGGAGACAAGTAGAATTCAAGTTAAAAGCGGAAATGCGAAGGTAACAGAAAAACTCTGACACAACTGCAGATAAGTAAGGTAACATAAAAACAAGACCACCGATTTCATTCAGTAAGTGGTGACACTTGTAGAAACATAAACTCTCCTCTTAATGAAGCATTGAACTTCGTAGAAAAAAATTTGTTTGCAAAACCATTGCCCGAAAAATAAAATGTTTGCGTTGCTTGTAGCTAAAAAAATATTGTTTGTGCTTGTAAATTAAATTTCTCATCCCCCCACTTAAAAGAAAAATAATGGTTCGTCCCTTACTAAAACTTTCCGTTGAGTTCGAAGATGAACCAAGTTTTTCAACTCTAGAATTAGAATAACCAAACGACCGAAATTTTCTCCTTCCTCGTTTTGTTTCGTAAATTTACAAATTAAAACAAATTTCAGATTCATTCGTTTCTTTCGTTTATTAATTAGAGAAAATACTTGAGAGGTCTTGTTTCGTTTAGAAATGTTTTTGGTGCGTAAGACTCTTTACCGTTTATTCTGTGTTTTCATATAACCCTTGATGGCCTCTTCTTTCTCACGAACTTTGAAGTCGTCTATTTTCTTGTATATTCGTTTTACTTCTTTCTTTAGTTTATCAAATCGCCTTGCTAATTTGTTCTTGTTAGTCGTAATTGGTTTATGACTCGTGATCCAATCTGCAAATTTATTTATTGACTTTTCAACTTTTCGCACGTTCTTTGAGCTAATTCTTTGAGTGAAGTTACACGTCTCGTGACATGCATTGGTTTGAGAACTGGAACGTTATTTTCTGAAATGTCCTGATCTAGGGTCATACAGTCTTTACAGTGACTTATTTGCTTTTTCTGTTCACATATTCCTGTAACTTTGGGTCCGAGTTTCTTACAATCTTTACAAAGTTGTTTCTGTTTGTTGTGTTCACACAGCGAGCCACCTCCCTTTCCAAGTTCTTTACAAAATTTACAGCGTGTTTGTCTTCGATTAATTTCACACATCTTCTTCTTCTCTGGTTTCTTTACCATCTTTTATTTGGTAATCGCTACCCTTAAGTTGTTTTACTATTTTTTTGGTAAAATCAAATTTCAAAGAATTTGCAATTTTTTTTATTTTTTATAAAAGAGAACTCACATAAAATTTTGACAACTTGATGCAACAATTACGATAATAATTGGTCGAAAAAACTAAATTATGTTTCGAACGGTTGGTATTTTGAGTTATTAAGCAACACCTACACTCACAGACACCATAACAATTGATTGAAGAAATTCAATCTTGGTGGTTCGAAAATGAGCTTTGTAATTTTAGTCAGTTCAAATTTCGTGTTACGAAATGTGAACTAGACAGGTAGATACAATAGTAATTGATGTAAGAAATTAAATCTTGGTGGTTTAAGAATCAACTTTTATTTTTAAACTTTCAGAATGAATTTTATTAAGCAACAAATACATAGGTAGAAGTGTAAATAATTGATGTAAGAGACTAAACTATAAAACGTAAAACGAAATTGTCCCAGAATCGGCCTCTTCCAATTTTTTTCCTATAAACAGTATTATTTTTAGCAGAGATACATAACTACCAAAACTCAATGTTTGTTACGATATTGAAATGTTATTATAAGTCAAGTTTCCAAAATAGGAACTTAGAGGACGTACAAACTGCTTGCATTGCACATAACTCAGTCAGTACTAAAACTACTAACAGCTCAAGAAGAAGTAAGGGACCAAGGACAGAGTCCTGTGGTACTCCGCAAAACGATTCTTTTTTATACGAGATGCTGTTTCCAATAGAGGTGGTTTGGGTCCTGCCTTCAAGATAAGATTTAAACCCATTACGAATAGTTCCTCGAAAACCATAATGTTCAAGTTTAGCTAATAAAATATAATGATTCACAGTCTCAAAAGCTTTTGTTAGGTCTAAGAAGATAGCATAGGAAAACAACTTTTTTGTCAGAATTGGTTTGAATGGTGCTTAGGATATCTCAGATGGCATGATGAGTTGAAAAGTGTTACCGAAAACCATATTGAAACATAAGTAATAATCTGTTTTCTTCGATGATTTTGCTTAGACGTTTGTACATCATTTCTTCAAAAACTCTGTTAAAGAGCTATAGGGCAGTAGTTATTAGGGTCCGTCTCGTCCTCTTCTTTAAAAAGTGGTGTGATCGTTGAAATTTTTAGCTTTGGGGGGTATTTTCCACTTAGCACAGAAGTATTAAATGATGAGGCTAACGTTTCACTAATAAGATGTCTAGAGGCTTTTAGAAAACCTACCGGACATGAGTATAAGCCATATGATTTATTTGAAGCAACAATGAAATCTCACATTCTATTTAATGACTTGAGTCAGGCATAAAAAAGAACGAGTCCCTTTGCGATATATTATTTAAGTATTTACAGAAGTTCTTGTTGCTATTTGGTATTTTATTGGCCAACTTTGGTCCAATCCAAGCAAAGTGTTCATTCATGGTATTACTAAGTTTCTCTGATCCTTGTTCTAATTTACCGTTAGTTGGGTTTTTAAGGTGTGAAATCTTTTTACATTCCTTGCCGTTCTTTATAATACAGTTAATACCTATCTATGTCCTTTTCATATTTGTTATGTTAGTTTCCAAAAACTGTGAAAATACATTTTCTTAGAGATTTGCACAAGATTTGAAATATGATTTCTATAATAATTATACTTTTGTTTATCACCTGAAGCAAAAAGTTGGTTCTTAATTCTAATAGAATGAAGTAAAACGTTTATATACATCAATATTTACATTAGATTCTCTTACTTTCCTTAAATCTATACTTGATAGTTCTTTGACAAAATTGTCTATGCCATGTTTGGAGATGTAACGTTGTTTTTAGTTGTGTTGCATAGTCGGTCCTAATCAACTTACTCTTAACATCAAGAAGTCCCAATTTATGCTAATAGGTAGTAATTCGAGGCTACGTAGAGTCGATTCCATTGTTATTTTAGCCGATGGAAAGCAACTTAAGGAAGCACAATGCTTTCCTTACTTAGGATTAATTATTAATCAGAATCTTACTTGGGAGGATCATATTGAGCACATGCGTAATAAGATAAACAAGAAGCTAGGTCTTTTGCGGCGCATCAAGTCGTGTCTCCCACTAAGCGCTAGGATATCTTTTTTTAATTCTTTTGTTTTGCCCCTTTTTGACTATGGCGATATTATATGGGGAGACCAGGGCAACACTACACTTATGGCGGAGCTACAAATCCTACACAACAAGGCTGCGCGAATCATTTTAGATCTTCCCCCTACTGCTTCCGCGAGCGATGCACTTTAAAAGCACAATTGGAAACCTCTAGAAAGGCGGAGAGCTGAGCACCGTGCTATTTTTAATGTTTAAGGCAGTTAATAACCTTTTTATGCACACTTTTCACTGCTCTTTTAACAGCAACTATCATAACTATAATACACGATCCAAGCGAAATATCCGCAAATCATCCGCACACAGAAGATGAGGGCACTGGATAACAATTAATTTTGCAGCGGACTCTTGGAATGCCTTACCCCTTTCCTTAAGAGATATGCCAACCTTAAGCCAATTTAAGCGTGGTATCAAAAAAGCGCTATTTTAATTAATTAGTTATCGCTTTTTGCATGTAAATTTTTAAATTAATTTAGTTTTATCTTCATATTTTTTCTCGATTGTATTTATATTTATATTTTTACGTAATTATATTTATATGTAGTTACCTTTAGAGGACCCCTTTGTAAACCACTTTTTTGTGATGTTGGCATCCTCAATAAAGATTATTATTATTAAAGTATTTTGTCTATCGAGCTAAAACTTTCAATGATTAATCATTTTGCGATACTCTATCGAATTTCGGACTCATTTTGTCCCAATGTCGAAGTTTGATTTATGTTATTGAGGTAAATGTGAACAGTGACGTCACACTGAAATCCGCCTATAGCTAAATTTAGCAGCAAATATTACCCAACATTTTTAAGGCATGCACATTTTACACAATTTGAACGAATTTGCTTCAGGGTGAAGAACTTTCAAAGACAAACACTGTAAATGATCCAACAAAATTGATTGCAAATGGCCTGCAAAAAATGCGAGACTAATGGCTTGCAAATGGCTTGCAAAGAACTTAAGACTAATGGCTTGCAAACAATGCAAGACTAATGAATTGCAAATAGCTTGCAAACAATGCAAGACTAATGGTTTGCAAATGGCTTGCAAAGAACTTAAGACTAATGGCTTGCAAACAATGCAAGACTAATGACTTGCAAATGGTTATGTTGTTAAGGGGGAGAGGTTTCGGAGATCCTATGCTCATTTCCTCGTTACGTTTATCAAATAAGAAGTGCATCAAAATGTTAGATGTTATAAAGTGAAGTTCAGCATGAAATCAAAAGGTCTTGGCATGCTGATCTAAAGATTAGTCACCGTGGAAACAGAGTCACACCTAACGTCTGAGCACGACAACAACAAGGCTCAGGCATGCACTCTTAACTTTGGATTATCATAACACAACATTATCCGAACATGCTTGTTTGGCGCCTGGGCATGCGCACATAATCATAGGGCACAAAAAGCAACATATGTGCATGCACGCTTGGAGTATGGGCGTGCATAACTACAAGGCGCATAGTAACACAATTTGTGCATGCACGCTTGGGGCCTGGAAATGTAAGCTTAAACACAGGGCATCATAAATAATCTATGCTTGCTTGGGAATTAAAGCTTCAGCACAGGTCACCAAAGCAACATAACATACGCGTGCACACTTGGCTCCTAGGCATGCATCGCCATAGCACAGCCTGGGAATGTAAGCTTAAACACAGGTCAAAGCAATATAATCTCCGCATGCTTTCGTGGCATCTCCACATGCGCTTCTTACCACAGGGCATTAAAGTTAGTTCCCTTAAATTCTTAAATTCCTGGGCCAAGGAGGAACTGGCTTCTTCAGAAAATTATCAAAAAGAAACAGCAACAAATAGAATACAGTAGTTAACAGCACGGAACTTCTAAAAAACTTGGTTGTACTTGACTTGTTTTCGTTCTCATCATCATTAAAATATTCTAAGAAAATAAATCGTTGATGAACTACAAAATTTAATGTGGAGTACCTTATTCACGCGACTTACCTTGGATGTACTGGATTTGTTGTCATTGTCGTCATCGTTCAAGAATTCTCTCTTGGGATATGGGATAGGACCTCCACCAAAAGCACTGCAAAGGAGTCACATTAAGCGAGTCTTAAATTGGCGTTTAACTAACGACAAAGCATGGTAAGAAACTTATCAGGGAATAATCAACTTCCAGGTGAGCGCAGACAGAAGACCAATCCGTTCAAGTCCCTATCAAGCTTATTTTTTTAAGTTCCAGATGAAAAGTAGACCCCTTTAACAATGATAATTCTCGAAAATAAAACCTTTTCTCGCCGTTCCTGTTACATTTTTTAGACTTGAAGCGTGCAACGATGACGTAGCAGGAGG
>JAOBAT010123586.1:0-13169 GCA_026413305.1 Hydrozoanthus tunicans
GAAATATGAGGGTAGGTCATTTTTTGAACTTGTGCCACATTTTTTCATTCTCACCCAGTCGTTACAGAGAGTCGCTCCTTAGGGCTATCAAAATATGTTGCATTTACATTAAAATAACCTGTTTGCAGGCGGATTGGTTATTTTTTTGGGCGCGAAAACCTTACGGGGTACGGTATTTACGCCATCTTGGGTTTGCCGTCGAGCCGCATTCACTAGCACCCAATGCCGCTCGACCGCGAAATCTAAGATGGCAGCGATGCCGTGGCCTCTTAGCTTTCCGCGCTATAAAAAAACACCACCGCCCGGAAGCTGGCTAACATTTTAATTACACGTGATACTAGGACTATTTATAGAATAACCGTAAAACTGTAGCCGAAACACGGTAAAGTGGCTGCATAAACTAGACATTGCTTTCAAGGCAAAGAACTGTCGATCGTTACCTATCTTAGAGGGCAGTCTAGTAAGAAAGCTCGAGCAAAGCTTCCACACTGTATACTCTTAACTAACGAGATGTAGCTACAGGTATAAAAACATGTTTTGCAAGACTGACTTTCATCTTTAAACAAGACATACGAAAGAGCAATGCAGGTGCATCAAGGAAGTATCAAGCTGTGATTGCCATCGAGTGATTTCTTAAGATCGACGCTAAGAAAGATATATTTTTTTATAAGAACATGAGGTTTATGAGTGGCGAAGAATTCGAACCTTTACTTTGGTAACTTTCTCGACCTCAGTGTTCAGCTGTGCAGCATTGCCTTCAGTGTTGTGCACGTAGAAGTTTGTTTCATATGTTGTTATTCATTATCATTTTTTTTTCTTGCCAATTAAGTTAAGCGTATTTGTATTTTTGGTTGGTTTGTTTGTTTTGATTACCCACCATCTGTACTAACATATGTGTTAAACAACAATTTAACAACAAAATATGAAGCTGGAATATGAATATTCAGCCCCTGCCTAATATTTAGACATTCTTATAAAAAGAAAAGTGCGGCTGACTTCTAGTCTTATGGCTCTACAGTTGGCAAAACAAGAAGCTAATCAATGTACAGAGTTACAACGATAATGACAGGTTTGAATTTACAGTTATAGAAATTAACAGTTGTTAAAACGTACCTCGTTTATGATGTGTCTTTGTTCCTTGTGTAAGGGGATTCGCCAAGCCGTTTGCAAGTAGATACACTATTAGTGTCAAGAACCACAAACTTCCCCACATGCCGTTTCCTTTGCGGAGTTGATAAAACAATTTATAATCAATCAATTGTAGTAGCAACTCGCGTGCTTACCAGATACCAAATCCTTGATAACGTAATTGTTGTATATATTCTTTGCCATGAATTAGAATTTCTTGTATTCTAATAAGCACCGATTAATATTAAGGCATCTTAAGTTTAATCTTTGTGATACGGACAAAAACAGATTCATTTGTCTACTAGTAAAAGAATAGAAAAATGAATTTGTCCCGAAAGAACATCTTATATCGGAATATCCGTTACTTGTTGCTAAACCGTATTCGAAACGACCACAAGAAACACAATATCAACCACGGCTTGTATTTCACTAAGTATTTCTGCTATTATTGTCTATTAGGTAACCTGTTTACGCTGCACGGGAATTAAGATGTGAAGGCTAAATCACCCGTGAAGGATAAAAATATAAAAAGGAGAACTTGCCTTTAAAGTTTGTCCAAAGTGTTTTTTGGGTGATCAAGGAGTTTGCTTCCTGAAGAAAACATAGATATATGCGCAGAGATAATCTAGAAGTTCATTTCAGTGATTTATTATTTAACTGCAGCAATTTCAGACGGAGAGTGATCATTCTCTGTGATCTACCAGCAACCTTAGATAATGGAGCACCTGCGGAAGTACTCAGTCTTAGCAGAGAAAAGACAGCATAGAAAAATTGCATTTAAAACTGAGAGCCAATCTAGCAGTGCATTAAGCACAAAAGCATATTCTCTTCAAAACAGTATGTTTGTGATAGGACAATGATAAATGCTTGAATAGGTTAAAGAGTACATTACAGATGTTGCTATGGAAATGTCAATTACTCTTTAACTATATATAACTAAAGCTTGTAGTTCATGCGTTCTTGCAGGTTTTCTGAGATATATTCAAATTCTTGATTTGCCTATCAAAGCAGCAAACACTTTGTATTTGCTTGAACAAAAAAAAATTTCAGCGTGTCAGCCTAAACAGAAACGTTATCTATAGAACTTATAGTGCAACAAAGTGCGGCCGGGCTGGTAACGATATCTCTAAGAGTTTAAGACTTTTCTTAACATTGAAATTTTATGGAAGTGCTTTACCATTTTGTAGCTTCGAAATACTTATGCTGCAACCCCGAAAACTTCACACTCTTAATACACATAAACCACATAAATCTTCAAGTATTCGTTTTAAGACTTAGAACAATCTTTTTATAGAACAATTGCGTAAAATATCATAGATTTGTAAAACTTCATGTTTTTACACATATTTTTACCGGTACCAAGGAACGAAGTCTTTCTACGTCATCCACACGTCTTCCTACGACGTGCAAGCCGTATCTGTCTTATACTGATAAATCTGTATACACATATCCATGAGCATGGCCCACTCGGTCAAAAAAGGAAACTAGCGGCCAGTCGTTTCTGTTCTGGATAGTCCAGGTATATATCCCCTTTTCTCGTTAGGGACTCTTGCATTTTCAAACTACTTTCAGTGTGGATTCGAAGCCGTGTGATTATCTATACTTGTTGATCATTGCATAAGCAACACTAGTAACTACTCAAATAAATGATTCAAACAAAATTTGTCTAGTGTTAAACTTTTTTGTGTGTTTTGCTTCAAAATCTGTTATAACATCTTAAAAGTACTTTTTCAAAAACGAGTATGATTGCTTGGCATGAGTGGGAGTTCTATAAATTGAAAAGAAACTACATTTTAATTGTGTTTGGAATGCTCTCTTCCCCCAAAATATGATCTGATCAGCTTCATAAAATGCTTTCTGATTTAATATGACTGATCTGAGGTTTTTACATAAGTTTTTTAAATTCACGTATTTTGTAAACCATACAATAATAATAATACCTAGTAATACCTACAAATACTCTGTTTCCGTTGCGGCAGTACGTACGTTTCCGATCCTTTCCCATTTTATGTAAATTATTTGTGCTTTCCACAAGAAATGATTTGTACAAGCTTTGTAAAAAAAGTTCGGGAAACTGTCTTTGAAGCCGTACAACAGGCTAAAGGGTCGCTTTCCTATATACTTTCTTTTTCTTAGCATTGTTTGGTTGTCCTATCAAATGTTTCGTCTCACTCAACCATGAAGTACGCCCCCGGCACAACAACTTGGGGTGCAAGCTGGTGCGCATGTGCTGGGACAGTTTGCCGCTGGACAGGTGGCTGCAGGTATGGATGGTGTCAGCGGTGACAAGCCGGGAGATGCAGCCTGGGCGTGACAGCAAACCGGATGGCAATGTGGGAAACACGTGTGTGGACACGACACAGGGCAACTTACCGCTGTTGACAAAAACTTAAATTAAGCTCGGTATTCCAAAGTCATCCCCCCCCCCATATATATCTTGAAAGACCGAAAACACTGGCATAAACATAATGATTGATACAATTACGTACTTAATCGTTTGTGTCACGATTACAGTCAAGAGTAACAAACTTTCGTCTGTGAACTAATCGACGAAACTATTTTAATACAACTTTATACACTATCGCTTTATTAAGACAAGCACATGGTCATCTGTAGTGTTTTAACCCCAGTTGTGAGAAAGGTTCATTTCAATACATTTTCAGTTATATTTATGGTTCAATAGATTTGTTTTCAAACAACCCCAGTTTACCAACAAACTCCTATTGTCTTGGTTTTAGTGGTCTTTGAACCATCAATATTTTGCTCAACAAAGGGCAACCACAGATATCACCGATTTCCTCTTCGCAGCCGTAGAAGTAGACACCATTAAAGGCGTGTGGTTTGGTAAAACTGCATTTGAATTCCTGGCATAACTCTATTAACTTGTCAAAAGTTTTGAACAAAAAGCGCAGGATATCCAATGTCGATGTTTCAGCTTCGTGTGGAATATGAAACCAAAGTTTTTGATGAACCAATATCTATTTGAAAAGCTTCACATCGTAACAGTATTTTGTTCGTCGAATTCCAAAACGGATATTGGTAATAAAAAATTAAACGTTTGATTTTGTATCTGGCAAGAACAAACGAAAACTAACAAAACAGAAATCGTGTTTGGCAATCATATTCATCAACATACAAGCTAGTTTTCACTCACGTCTGCGTCTGGTTAATGTTCCCAGGCCGGGTGAGCCTGGCCGTCTTAGAGACTGGGGCTGAGGCACAGAGAAGGGTGGAGGATTAGAGTGACAGCAAGTTGGAGAGCACGACGGAGCACATGACAAGGGGCATGGGGCAGGACAACCTACGAAGCATGCGCATTGAGTGTTAACAATCAGTAGTTGGTTAGTAAGATCAGAATAGGTAAAATAAGATGTTAGAGGAAGTTACTTATGTGAGTTCTAGTAAATTAGCTAGCTAAGAATTGGTTAGAGTAACAAAACAATTTGTTTTATTTATTTTGCGCCAGTTAAGACAAGATGTGTCACAACAATGCAAATAAAACTTGTCCAGCTAAAGCGATAAAAATATACCACGTATAAGTTTACTATCTTTTTCTCCAGCTATAGGTTTTTGTGAAGTTATCCCTTTTCAAGCATAAGCAACATTTTCTTTTTACTTTAATTTGATATGATTTTGAACTTAACCGTTATATACGGTTTTAGGGACTCAAAAAAAGTTAAGAACATTTGTAATAATTTAGGTAAGACTTCAAAAAGATGTCCTTCAGAGGTCAAAGTGTACAAGTTAACTAAAAACTACAAAAATTTAGTCGTAAGTCTTTTCCAAAATTTACATGTTTATTTGTACAACATCAGATAGTATTGTTTCTAATTAAGTATTCGTTGTATATGAGTAGATATATTTATGTACAAAGGAATAACCTTCATAATGAAAAAAACTTTCATTTCTTTGTTACGAATTTTGAATCTACGTTCTAGTAAAAGAAAGGTAGCTATGTATATGGGTAGGAATTCACTGCATCCAGAATGGTCCATTGAGTTAGAATTAATGATATGTGTCCAACAAAAAGACTTTTTTTAAATTTCTTGACAAAACGAACTTCTATTTGTAGGCTCGTACGGCGTTTTAGAAGAAAACCTTAACTTTCAAATTAACAAGCTTCTCTTAAAGATTGTTACCCCAAAAAATCTATGTTCATTGCTTAAAAACGTTGATGGCATTCTTTCAAGATATTATACGCTAGGAGGTAAAAGGTTAGCCATTTATAGTACAAGAAAGGAGGAATGTAAGCTTTCCCTTCACATTTAACCCCACTTGGCATAACTTTGCAAAACACATTGCAAATCCTTGTTACACATTTTCTCTGAACAATTTGTAAGCACAAAAAATTGAAAATTGTAGTAACTCGCTAGCATTTCGTAATACCCATGAAATCTTTTATGACTACTCGCAAAACGACTTGCGCTCTTTCTGCTATTTTAAAGCTTTTCCGTAATCTCGTCTAAAAGTTGTAATTGACTTTAAAGGCATCTTATCCTATGTACGAAAACTATAGTCCTTCAATCTTATAGAAACCTTCCAAGAGGTTTGACGCTTATAAAGCGATCTCTTCTATAATGTTTTTTGAAGATGTGCCACGAAGATAATTTTCAAAAGCATCTCTATGAACCAGTTTATACGAGCTCCACTTTCATGATAATATATTCGTTAGGCTTATCACAGAAGTGCAAAAGTGTTCTCCCTTATGCACTTCTAACCTCGGTACAAGGTCCTCTTGTCCCAATTGGCTGGCAGTGTTCCTCCACAACAGCTCGGAGTGCAGGCTGGTGCGCATGTGTTGGGGCAGCTGGGCGCTGGACAGGTTGCAATAGGAAGTGCCGTGCCTAGTGGTGCAAGGCCAGGAGTGCCAACGCTACCTTGAGACACCGGCTGAGTGAAAGGTTGTGGTTGGGGAAGTGGCGGCTGGCAGCACGCCGGAGTGCATTGTGGGTAGCAGGACTGTGGACATGTAGCCGGGCATGCTGGTGCCGCTGTAAAAAAGAATCTGTCTTATTGGTTTGTTTCAATGAACATTTTAAGAACTCTTTAACTAGGAGTTGGGAATTTAGCAATAATAACTTCACAGTTATGTTATTGACTGTATGAGTGATGATGAATGACTACATGATCATAAATTCTGATTAGACAAATGGGGGAATTCCTTAGAGGCACTATGGCCAAATTTCCAAAAAACTTAAATAGTTCATGACTTTTTTTCTAAGCAAAATCAAACTTGTAGATAAGCTATCCAACAACATATTCTTTAAGGAAACAACCATGAGAGTTGCCATGAAGTTCTCGATCAGGTTTACTACAACCTATATGCAAATCGAGCTACCAAAATGTTTGTTTTTAGTATGTTTATGCAAGCTGAACTAAATTGCTACCTTGCACACCTCAACTATTTTCTATGGTTCAAGAAACTTGGTCATGGTTAATGTTAGGTTATCTTTAGCAAGCTTTTACATGCAGAGTTCATGAGAATATTGTCCTCATAACCCCTCAAAGGTGTTCCTCCACTGTATAACAATAAATTGGTATCGAATCAAACTTTTATTGAGTCTCTCTCCATATCAGCAGTTCAAATTTGATTATGCACAACTTAATTCTAACGCCAACCAACTTGTTTTCGCCATTTCTTGGGTTTGAATTTCCCGCGGGTTGCCATTTTGAGATGATACATGTTTTGGTTGCAGTTCCAGACCCCCTCTGGTTCATTGTTATTACACTTTTTGAGAGTGGAGACTGGCAGTTCAATCAAAACTTGTCAAATTTCAAAATGGCGGCGCGTGGGGGAAATGTTAAACTCAGTTGATTGGCGTTAAATTATGCACAGGATTATCAAATTTGAGCTGCTGATATAGACACCAACTTAACAAAACAATTATTTTAGACCCAAAATGTTACACAGTGAAGGAGTCCTTTAAAGTAAGTTGCACTTAATTATAGGCTTGGAAGGTTTTTTTCCGCTCGAGTTATTCTTTGCATGTTATCAACTAGCAGGTTATGAATTGCATAGATAAATTTGTGGCGTTGTTACACTCACGTCTCGGTCTTGCAATTGGGCCCAGGCCGGGAGAGCCAGGCCGCGCTGGAAAGGCCGGAGGGGCTGACTGACAGCAGGTTTGCGAACAAGACGGAGCGCAAGACATAGGGCATGGGGCGGGACAGCCTAAAGAGCATGCGTGTTAGCTGTTACAGTTATAATATTTGTTAGTACTGCACAGAGCTTGTTAAAGAAAACTACATTTTTAGTATTTTCATGTTAGTGTTGATAGCCTTCAGCTTTAAACCTTGCACATTTCAGTTGTTAGCTGTTGATACCGACTACGTGTACACTAAGTTGATGTCTTTTTTCTGTCCACCAACATTTCAAAGCAGCCCGGTAACGAACAGGAACATAAGGCTTGTTTTTCCCTGATGCAGTTAGAGTTTGAATGACTATTTGTAAATCTGTACTTGAAATTTGACAGTGATCCATAACAATAAAATGTAGAAATAAACGAGGACGTAAACGATTGTTCGAACAATAATTTTGCAGTTTAACTGTTAAACGAACTGCTTTGTTTCTTTATTATGTAACTGGTTATTTGCTTTTGCAATCACTGACTTATATCTTTATTTCCATTTTTATTAACATCACACTGTTATTGTTTAACTGATTCTAAATACTATTCCTTAATTATTATCAACATTCTCATAACTATTATCATCAAATACTTCATCAATACTGTTATTTCCTTATCATCATCGTCGGCAACATCAATATTGTTAGCACACAGTTACTACTGATGTTGTTTATCATTATTATCATACTTCTTGGCATAAAAGTGCATACAAACGTACAAATTTCATATCAGTTAGTTCCCCCAGCACATGTTATTATTCTCAGCACATTTACTCTCTTAACTCTCATATCTTGACTAGGCTGATGAGATGCATTTTGTCAGCCAACCAGGTTCTCAAAAGACGAAAGGCCACGATTTTCTTCATTGCAATTTAACATCGCGGCAGTTTATCACTTGGCAAAGTTTACTTACATGCTAAACAATTACTTACTCGGGGCTGGTACAGGGTTTATCGGGATCTCGTACTGAACAGACGGGTACGGAGAAGTGTAAGGTGAGGGAGAAGTGCATGGTGTTTGACCTCCACAGGGCGGCTGAGTATTCTGGGTAGAGTCCTCCTCCTGCTGCTGCGGTTGCTCTTCCTGTCGCTGGGGAGCCGGAAGTCGAACGGGCTGGGGAGAGGCTACTGGACGAATCTTTGGCTACAGCGGCAGGGAAACATGACAAACAGATAAACATTTTATCATTCTTACTACTCCTGATTAACTGTATGAATTAGTTCCATGAATCTTGCTGAATATTTTTTTAATTCCTTAATAAAACTAATATGTTGCAATTAATTTTTTGTCATAACGATTTAGCTGTTTTTACTATCATTATCCTGGCTGGTTTAAACTGTTTATAATGTTTCCAAGGGACAACAGGGTACAAGATACACACGGTATTCAAGATGGCGGACGTGATAAACCACAAGTGGTATAATACAGGTAAATCCATTGCCTGACGATGGAATAGGTTCTTTGTAGCTAGGGGTCATGTGATCATATCTACCTTAAATAAAGCAGCGACGACAAAATGGTATCCAGAAACTAAAAGAGCAGGTTAACAATAGTAAAAAGGCAAATGTTATATATGCTTTTGACCCCTGATCTTTTGATCTCTACGAGATGGCAAGAAACAAAGAATATGATATTTTCTTAGAATTGCTTGCTCTGCAGTACCAATTTTACATACATTTACTTAAAATATTTGACTTTACTATTTGCTGTCGTTTTTGAAGTACTTAAAGTCGAGACTTGAAACCCTGCCATGTAACTAATGCTAACCTGTTCTTTCTGTTTCTGAACACCATTTTGTCATAGCTATTTAACTTAAGCTAGGCGTGTTACTTCAAAGAGCCAATTCTACCGCTATTCTACGCTGCGCTACACGAGCGAGATCGACTTTCAAGTACGTACATTATACGGTGAACTTTGCAATTCAAATATTTACTGCGCATGTCGTGAAGCACAGGAAGTAAACAACGGGAAGTTGTTCTACAAAGTATAACAAACTTTATTTCTAGGAGTTTAAACGTAGAAGTTGCTATTGTGGCCTGGTAGCACTTTAGCTTTAAGAATGCATAGTACTGAAAGGACCTCGTTGACCTTTTTCTCCTCCAGCTTTTTTCCCTCCTCTTTTTCTTACTCATTTTCGCTCCTCTTTTCCCTTCCTTCCCCCTCTTTTTCCCTCCACTTTTTTTACTCTTTTTTTTGTTCTTCCTCCTTCCTTCCTTTAAAAGTTTTTTATTTCTTTAAAAAAAAAACTTTCGGAAAATCTTGAGGGAAACTTTCGAAGTTTACCAGCGCCTATAGTTTCACCCTGATTTTAAAGATAACCCTCGTTGTTATCCAATCAGCTTGAAGTAGTTTTTCCCTTTATGTTATAAGATATAAAAAAGTGAATGTTATAATTATCACCTTAGGTTTCGGTTTTGGTTTTGGAGCTGGTTTGGCGTCGTGGAACTTATGCGTAGGTAGACAGCAATCGAATTTGCAGGCAGGTACGCACAGATTTTGACACTTGCGAATGCAAATACTACCATCTTTAAATTTTTTGGAAGGAACGTCCTTGTGTTTTCGAGCCGTTTTGTGTTGGATTATTTTCACCTGTATTTGAGGCTTTGGTTTGGAGAGATCCACTTCTTCATAGTCATAATCCTCGTTATCATTCTCCTGCTCGTTCTGAACTTCCACGTGACCAGGCTCATCCTGGGTCTTAGGAGGGGTTTCATCATTTCGCGAGGAAACAACGGGTCGTCTGTTCAACGCGATAGCCTGGGAGCAACATGCTACAAGATAACTAAGTTTAATAAGTGGAAAACGCTAAAATCTTTGAATTGAGTTTTGAGAATCTATGTTTAAAGACCCGTTGTACAAAAACAATTGAGAACAAGAAAAGGTATTTAAGGTTTTCAAAAGTTTCATTTCTGGTGGTTGCCTGTTTTGTAGATGCTCACGTGTACTTGCTTCCCTAACTGCTAATAAACTGGCCTATTATAGAATTTATAAATATAATTGGTCCTTTGACCATCACTTTGCTTGTTTCAACGGGCGCCAAATTTTCTGTTTTAGCACGCATAACACCAATTTGAATAGTTGCGCCATAATACCCTGAAAATGAATAAATACAGTGTAACGGACCACTACCGTAATCGCTCTGATAACCCTGTGGGGGCTTATTCTCTTTTAGATATTCCAGAAGGGGGGCTTGTTAGAGGGAGGGGCTTAATCGAGAGGAGGGGCTTTTTAGCGAGAAGGGCTTATTAGAGAGGAGGGGCTTATTAGAGAGAGGGGCTTATTAGAAAGAGGGGCTTATTAGAAAGAGGGGCTTATTAGAGAGAGGGGCTTATTAGTTATATAGAGAGAGGGGCTTAAAAGAGAGAGGGGCTTATTAGAGACAGGGGGCTTATCAGAGCGTTTACGTAATTCTTTTTACCTTTACTACAAGCGGGTTTGCATTGGGCCGGGCATCCTCCGAGGCAGGCATTGTATGGGTCTGGGTACCCGGTATACGGGTTCGTGGGGTACTGTATTCCCGGTGGGTGCAAGGCGGGATTATAGAGTGGTGGCTGGAAAGGTGTTTGTGGTACACCTTGTGCCGGGGGGAGAATAATTTGACCCCCAAAAGAATACGAAGGGGGAGGAGGTGCCAGGGAAGCTGCTCCCGAGCAACATCCGGAGTCACAATGTGGGTAGCAGGAAGTGGGGCAGCTGGACGGGCAAGCCGGGGGTAAAGGAGGTGGAGCAGGTTGTGCTGCCTGGTAGTTGACGAGCTGAGGGAACTGGCTGGGATTGTAGTCTGGAGCACCAACTGCACAACAGCTTCTCTTACACGAAGAAAGGCAAAATCTTTTACACCCTGGATGGCAACTCCAGGCTTGTCCTAGACAAAATTAATCTCAATCAGTAAACGGCGAATATTTCACGCAGGTTCTTTTGTTTCCTTTACAATTGAAAACGATGAAAAACTTATAGTTCATGTTATTTAAATTTTTCAGGAGAACTTTATTTGAATCCTTTATAAGGCAAACCGTATAGCCGGTCGTAGCTACTGCAATCGAATTACGCAGAAACAGATTTTCCCCGAGAAGTCATAGGACTGTCTAAGTCTTACACTAAGCAAATTTTTCTGTCGTTAGATCGAAGATCCGTCATCTAAAAATCTACTATGCCAAGGAAACTGAAAACCAGCTGATATTTTGACTGTTCTATCCCGATGAAAACAATTTACTTACTCACTTTGACACTTTAAGGTCATAATTGAGTCAAATTTTACCTTGACTCTGAATAGGGAGTTCCTTTGGCGCTCAGCCCTACCCTTTATTATTTTTTTATGATTATAGCCACACTAATTTTGTTGCCAATTTGACTGAGCTCAGCAACTATCAATCAGAAATCAACAGGCTTGCCATTACAGGCTGGGGTAAGAGGTTAAGCCCTTCTCTTGCTAACTGTTTACAATTGCATAAACACTACATGATGTCTTGCCGAATTGGATCTGCAGGGGGTTTGCTTTTGTGATAACACATTAAGGTCGCGTTTCTATGATGTCACAAATCACGACCTAACAAACGTAGTAAAAAAAGTCAATGCAGAAAAGAAAAAGGCTCTCGAGAACCCACCCATACGAATCCAAATCCGGTCAAAAAAAGGCACGAAAAAGAAAATTTGAAGGATACTGAAAAAAACTCACTTTGGAGAGCGGTCTCAAAAAGATATGCGTTTTGGGTTTCACTGGTTCGTGTGGACGGAAGGCCAATTCGCATGAAAATACATGCGGTTTCAATAATATCCGGATTCGTTTGGACGCGGTGGGTGTTCGTTTTCCAATTTATTTCAAAACATCTACCCAGCCCTAGCACTTCCTTTAAAGTTCCCAAAAACGATTTTTCCATGCCTGTTTTAAAAAGTAAGATGTGCTATTGCACGGTTGGTTAAATATACTCTGCTGAATCTTTTTGGTTCCCTGACTCGTTTATATGGCTCCTTGATGCGTTTATTGGCTCTCTGACGCGTTTTTTGGCTTTCTGACGCGTTTATATGGCTCCTTGATACGTTTATTGGCTCTCTGACGCATTTTTTAGCTTTCCGACGCGTTTATATGGCTCCTTGATGCGTTTATATAGCTCCCTGACGCGCTTAGTTTTATAGTTATTTCAGGGAGCCAGTGCTCTTCATCAGTATTAGCTTTAACAATATTATCAAAAAATGTTGTAAAAGTTATTTTCGTTGTTTATTGTTATTGTTATTGTTATTATTATTATCATTATTATTAATATCAATTTCGTAGTTTTTTATTATCATTAGTTTTTATAATTATTATATCAATTAATGTAAAAGTCTTTGAGGGGCACAAATAAACTTGTTGTTGTTGTTTGATTTTCCACAGTACTTACTCAATGCATTGTTAACAACAGACTTTCTTCCGCCCGCGCGGCCTGCAGTTGCTGTAATTATGGGTTATAGTTAGGTTAGTATGTAATCGTTTGCTAATGTTTTTGTCATTGCTTGACAGTTTCACAAAGCGTTATTCATCATTCTTTGAGTGCACTTAGTTACAGAGACCCTTGGTGTTTAAACATACTAATCAATGTGTACAGATTATTTGGGACAAGTGCCTGTTTCGATCAACGTGATCAACTTCAGGGAGGTCAAACTCCAACAGGCTGTGATTAACCAAAGGCAAGTGTAAGAGAAACCGAGAAAGAAAAACCCATCTATCCCGAGCGGGAATCGAACCTTCGCTACCCCGATCATAAGGCAAAGAGTAATCTACGTTTCCGAGAGAAGTGTTGGCAACTTAGTGTGGGCCGAGATTAGGATTGGGATTGTCTTGCTTGTACATGCCTTGGTTGGTTCTCTCTCTCTCTCTCTCTCTCTCTCTCTCTCTCTCTCTCTCTCTCTCTCTCTCTCTCTCTCTCTCTCTCTCTCT